>CAUYPK010045800.1:0-55569 GCA_963574355.1 Loris lydekkerianus
ATTTTCTTAGTTATTGTGTTAAGACATTTATATTCTACATTTAGTAAATTTCACATGTACCCTTGTAAGATGTACCATAGTTGTAAAATGACTTTTGTTCATCTGGGTAGATACCTAGTAATAGAAAAGGATCAAACTCTAGGTTAAATTTTAGTTCTTGGAGATTTCTCCATACTTCTCCCAAAATGGGAGAACATTTTTGCAGGATATAAATGTGACAAAAGTCTGATAACTGGAATCTACAGAGAATTCAAATTAATAAGAAAAGAACAAAAAAACCTCATTGCTTTGTGGACAAGGAGCTTGAACAGAAACTTCTCTGAAGATCAGGTGCATAGCCTACAAACACATGATAATATGCTCATCATCCTTAATCATCAGAGAAATGCAAATAAAAATTACTTTGAAATGTGGAAGGGGAATAAAAAAAATTACTTAGAGATATCATCTAACTCCAGTAAGATTAGCCCACGTTACAATGTCCCAGAACTGCAGACACTGGCATGGATACAGAGACAAGGGAACGCATCTACATTGATGGTGGGGATGCAAACTGATGCAGCCTTTTTGGAAATGATGTAATTCTTACTTTCATATTTCATTTTTTTAGAAAACAATTCTTGCCCAAAATTCTGTTCTGGAGTAGCGTTCAGAGTGACATTTTCCCTCAACTTTAGAGTACTCTAATCACTAGCACCAGATAGAAGCTGGAAGGGCACTCAGGGCCTCTCCAGGTACAATTCTCAGATTCAGAGTGATTTTTGCTATTGCCAGGAAACACATTTGGGTTTACAAAACATGCACAAATTGTCAACCAGGATATGTGTAGTTTGTATGTCCTGGGTCCACAAAAGCATTAGCTGGGCAGCAGTTTGGTGTTGTACATGGCATAAAATACGTGCTCTGCTCGTGAGAGGTCTATGCGTTGCCCGGGGCCGACCTGGCGCTCAGCCTGGACTCTCATCTGAAGCTGCACAGTCAGTGAGGACAAGGACACAGAGGGTGTCCTCTGGACCACTGTGGTTCCAGCACATCAGCAGGGACCTGTGGGCCCGGCTGGCACCTGGGCGTCATTGACACCTGTTCCACAGTTTGTGAAACCTGTAACTGGTCATGAAAAACGTAACAAGTGTGCACGGTGCTGTCTATGACTGGCCATACTGACCGTTGAATGTGCTGTAGTCTGGTCCTCATAGCATTTGAATTTTCTGGGGAAAAACGTAACGAGTGTGCACGGTGCTGTCTATGACTGGCCATACTGACCGTTGAATGTGCTGTAGTCTGGTCCTCATAGCATTTGAACTTTCTGGGCTGGGCCCGGGCGGCAGCCACACAGGGATCTCTGGAGTTGTCAGTTGTACTCTGTGTGCCTGTGGGTGATATTAAGGCCCTGGGGCTCCTTGCCCTGGGCAGGGGCAGGAACGCACTGGACCAAGACTGCTGGTGTCTGGGCTCCCCACCCTGTCAGGCACTTAACACTCAGCGAATGCAGGGACGATTTATACTGAACGATAAGCTGTACTGCTGAATATTATATTTTTTCTAATGGCTCATTATCATGGAATGATGGGGAGATGAGTAGAATATAAGTGTATTAAAAACATAATTGCTTTTCTATTCAAACAGCACATGCTGTGTGTGGGGGGGGGAGAAGCCAAATGACTAGGAGAATTTTGGTTCCTTTTTGGTTTGTGACAGTGGTTGCCATAAATGAGTATTTAAAGTACTATTTGCCTTAATTCCAAACTGACCTGGTCGTTTCTTTTGGCCACAGCACACACGTACTGTACATTCGGAAGGCTTTCCCGGCAACATTGCTACCGAAGGCTGTGCAGTCACCTGTAAGCCGTTCCTGGCGTCTTCATCAACCCAGACTCGGTATTTACTGATACAGCTTGCAGCACTGAGGGAGGGACACAACTTAATGGGAAATCGCATGCACTGTGGCACACGCACACACACGTGTGTATGCACACTTGTGAATATTTGCACGTTCATATAGCATGAGTACATAAAGCTTGTGCATGCACGTACATACACACACACACATACGCTACACAGGTACATAGTACATAGAACAGCTATCTGGAAATACAAAACTATATATATATATATGATTTAGTAAAACTTAGAGTGAACCAAAAAATGTTATCCATGGAAATTATTAACACCCATAAACTTAGATTAAGTGCTTAAGAAGTGGGCACGCACACGCACACACACACACACGCACAGAGTGTGTGTCCTGGGCCTGTGTGGTCTGTGTCCTGGTCACACAGTGTGTCCTGGGCCTGTGTGGTCTGCGCCCTGGTCACACAGTATGTCCTGGGCCTGTGTGTGGTCTGTGTCCTGGTCACACAGTGTGACCTGGGCCTGTGTGGTCTGTGTCCTGGTCCCATAGTGTGTACTGGCTGTGTGTGGTCTGTGTCCTGGTCACACAGTGTGTCCTGGACCTGTGTGGTCTGTGCCCTGGTCCCACAGTGTGTCCTGACTGTGTGTGGCCTGTGTCCTGGTCATACAGTGTGACCTGGGTGTGTGATGTCTGCTGGTCACACAATGTGTCTTGGGCCTGTGTGTTCTGTGCCCTTGTCACACAGTGTGTCCTGGGTGTGTGAGGTCTGTGTCCTGGTCCAGCAGCATCTTATCCACACCCACTGTGTCTGCTCCCTCATCGTCAGCATGCAGGCCCTTGCCTCCCCCAGTCCTCCAGCGAAATCAGGCCCTATATTTCTTGGGTTGACCATTTCATTCCAGAACACTCTTGGTTTTTTAGTAGTTCCTTTGAAGCATCACTGGTTTCATGTACTATCAAAATTAGAAATTGCAAAAGAACGATGCATAACACATCAATTTATTTATTTCATCTCATATCTAAATGCATCCCGACTAAGTGTGTTACACTGTATGTATTTTAATTTGATGTTTAATAAGAGTTTTTTAATTCCTTTAGTTCTTTAGTCCTTTAGTTCCTTTAGTGCTTACGTCCTTTAGTTCCTTTAATTTCAAGGAACCAATAAATCACTGCTAACATTTAGAAGTGACCTGGTACCCGTGAGAGTCTCTAGGGTGTGGGGCAGCTGAGTGCCTGTGGATGGGTGCAGGGACATGGGCTGGGAGCTCCACCCAGTACAAGTTGGACGGCTAACCCTCCTGCTGTCCCCTGAAAGGAGCAGTGACAATAGAGAGATGACACTTATACAGTCAGACATCGTTGTATAATTACTGCAGCTAATGTTTCCCCGCGTAGAATGTTCAAGTTCAGAAATCTCAGTCAGGGGCCCATAAAACGATTCTTGCGTTTTATGTTTTTCTGCTTATGCTGTTTTATTTCCCTCTTTTGGGGAAAAATGTAAAAATAATTTACTGAAGTAATAATTAGCGCTTATAAAGCACTTTGTAACCTACGACAATCTGTGAATTGCTAGCCAAAGGTCGTTGTAGTTGCCTAAATGTTTAGTACTCGGGGACACTGCGGGAGAGGCCTTTTCTTGCAGGTGACATGTATGAAGCTTGTTAAGCCTCACACAGTCCTGGAGACGTGGAGGCTCCGTGGGACTTGGCTGTGGGTCCAGATTCTCCCCAAGGTACCTCCGACCTCTATGATGACAGGTGACATCAGCCTTCAGGAGATGAATTTTGGGGGCACCCCGGGAGCACAGGTGGCCCGGGATCACGTCCCAGGTGCAGTGGTCACATGAGGACACTTGGGATCACCTGTAGAGGCTGATGAGCTTGCACTGTGCTGCAGTCTGTCCTCTGAGCCCCGGTCCTCATGCCAGCTGAGGGGTGCTATTGTCCCTCCATTTTACGGACGAGGAGATTGATGCAGCTGGAAAGTGGTGGGATTGCAAATTCCCTTGTGCCTGGCTGCAAAATCACTACATGGAAATGGTTCTTCATTGGGGAGCAAAAATAGGCCAGCACAGCCTGGGGGCCCCTCTGCACGCTCTGCTGGTGTGTTTGGGGGCACCAGCCATCACCGGGCACAGTGGATGCCTGAGTGAACGGTCCATTGGCAGGTGGGGTGCTGCCACCTTCTGCCTTCAACACTGGACTCTGCGCGGGCCTTCTCTCGGATGCCACCATTGCTCACACCTGACCAGTGGCGTCTTCCTCACAGTCACACCCAGTGAAGCCTGGGCCTCTGCTCCCAGGGCCTCCCTCACTGTGGATGCGCTCTGCCTCCCAGGTACTGGTGCGTCCCTCAGGCCTCCTGTCACCTGCACGGCTGCGTTCCTGGCCTCTGGCCACCTCATCACCTCTCTCTGCTGCCAGCTCTGGCCACACACTGCTCCCACTCACATGTGCCTGCACATGGCTGGCCAGGACCACAGCCTGTGAGGACAGTGACCGCTGCTTTGTGGGGCACCCCGGTGGCCGCAGCACACCCACATTCTTCCAGGAAGGTCCCTGGGAGCTGCACTTCCATGAGAGTGGACGAAAATGAAAGCTGGGAAAGGGACAATTGTGTTTCCTTTCAGAAGCTGCTGTGTGCTCCATGTGCACACACCCGTGTGCCTGAGAGCAGAATGCTAGTTCTTCCTTCCTTGAGCTGGCGTCCTGAAGGACACTTAGCTCTGCATTTTGTAAATCCTCCTTTCTCTCTCACACACGTGAATGCGTGTGCATATACATATGTGCGTTCACACGGGCATATACATGAATTTATTGCAATTCAGCTTTTTCCTAAGTCGAAAATGATTTCCCTGTGGCTGCTTTAGTGACTGTCCTCATCGAGCTCTGGCGGCCAGGAAGCTCTTCCACGCATTTTATTCCAGGTCCTGTTTCCAAGTAAATCGTGCTCAGATTTACTGGACCTCACGTCCTCACCTTTATAGCTTCTTCTCCTTTTTAATGTCCACAGTACACTTTTAGAACTCAAAGGAGTGTTTCCCCCAGAGTCAGGTTCGTCCTGGGCAGAAAGGTTAGACTTTTATTGAGTCGTATCGGCAGCCGTGGAGACTCTGTTAGGGGGATCTGCATCTGTAAGCCCCAGTGTCCCCGTGGCCTTAAAAGATGTTGCATCCTAGGGACTGTAAACATTGCATTTGGAATTTGTGCCAGGCACTTAGTCCTGGTGACATTTTTCACCTGGTCATGCAGTCGACCATAAGAGGCAATGTCTGAGATGGTGTGGCTGCCAGGGGTGCCCAGGGCGCTCTGCCCCCACCGAGCTCAGCGTGGGCCTCTGGACCCTGAGAGGGGCTGCTCTCTCCTCACACAATCTCCATACATATTTGCAGAAATAGATGGGGGATGCAATTCTGTCTTATTTTGCATGCACAAAATAGCAACCATTTAACTGTTAGCTGTGTTTTAATGGTGCCTTGAGATGAATTTAAGAAAAATATACTTCCAGTGTAACATCACTGTCATACGTAATGGATAATGATGGTGCTTCATTTGAGCGGAGATATATTAGGATGTTAGGACAAAAGTACATTTGAGATCCCAGGCTGACTAGCTGTTCTTGCACACACTTGTCTCTGTTCTTATTTATATGTTTTCAAAGTGTGGGATCTCTGGGAAGGAGAGAATCATTTTTCTGAGCTATAAAACACTTCAATTTATTTAAAATGTAAAGAGAATTTGGTCATAGCACACAAACAAAGTTTACCTTTGTCTTCCACCTTGTTTAAAAGTCATACAAGTTTTATTAATGTAATGTCAAATAATTACTAATATTTTGAAGTAAAATGTATTATTACATGCCTACAGTTATTTTAACAGAGAAGCGGTATCTACTGCTGTGGTGCATGTATGTTTTGTTGAGTCCTGGGCACACAGATGCAGCTCTGGAGAGAGAAATAATAGGCACATAGTTGTGTTCAAGTTCAGGCGATTGCGTTCCTGAATTCATCCCGAACAAAGTGCTCCTCAGCTCCCTTCTGCCCATCACTGCAGCCGCCTTCCAGGTCCTCCCCCGGGATGCTGTGCACTGATGCCAGCTCCTGGTCCTCCCTGCAAAGTGTTGTTTCTAAGATGAGTTTGCAAACTTAATTGTCAGACCTCATACTATGACAGCTCTGATATCCATTCTAGAAAAAAAAGACTTCCAAAATTGCTTTGAAGGGCAGGCTAGGCCCGGTGTCAGTGCACAGCTTCCCAAAAGGAGCACTTTGAAGGTGCCCAGAGTGATATTCAGCGGCAAGGGGTGTGGCACTTTCCCTAGATGACTCTGCAAACTTCATTTTCCAACCTCCTGTGTGCTGTTATGTAATAGAAATGTCATTTTATGTGTAATTTACTTTTACCAAATAGTATTTAAAAATAAAAAAGATACGTTTAGTGAAAAAAGGACATACAATCCTAATGGTAGAGATTTGTCAAATTAATCAAGCTTTTTTAAAAATTGTGTTTCTCAGAGCTCAAGCAATGCTATTTTAAATCTTTTTGGAATGTGTCTCCGTCATAGAGTGTGGTGCCCTTGCAACCCATGCGGGTGGTTTTAGGAGTCCATCAGCATAACACACTCCAGTTTCCATTCTGATTGTCAGACACGAGCGTGCCCTTGCCTGGGGACAGCCTGGGAGTGAGGAGCAGCCGGGGGCCTTCCCAGGGCCACAGTGGCACCTGGTGGGCAGGTGTAGGCTGAGCACACATTGTCCTCCCGGGCACTACAATGGAAACATCATAAACCCAGGAGACCAAGGATAATTTAGCCCCACTCTCAGCTGCTGAAGACTCAAGTTCAGAGTCTTAGTGGTATATTTTTACCCATGTCTATTGGACTTTATTCAGAGCCTGAGACTTTACCAGTGGACACCCTGACCAATGGGCCCCCAGAATGACCAGGGTGCTCTGTCACCTGCAGAGACCCACTCCCAGAATCTTCACTGGCTCCAAGACACAGTGAGCCCTGAGATAGCTCTCACCCGTGAGCCTCTTTAGAGCACTCTGTAAGAGAAAAGCCACACCCCACGGGGAAAGCACTCCTGTAGGCTCTGGGGAAAATCCGAGGGGAAAGTTTCTCCATGTAAGCAGCTTGCCTTTTGTAATCCTGCAGGTTGTAGCCGCTGACCTGCTCAGCATCAGGGAGCCGTTGATGAAGAAGTCGGAAAGAACAAGGGAAGAGGACTGGGCTTTACGTCGGGTGCAGCTGAGGGCGTGAGGACGCTCGCAAGGCTTCTACAATCTCTCTGCCGTTTGGCTCTTCTGGATGAAGATGAGAGTGAGTTCAAGGCGCCTGCATGGGGCTGGCGCGGCAGTGCCGTGACCCCGCCGGCACCTCGAGCTTCACACCAGCCATTTTATTCCTTGTAATGACGCTGAATGACCCAGTATCTTGTAAAATGAAATTGAAATCTGCAGCGAGGCAGTACTTCTGCTATTAAAATGATTTTTTCTTTGTAATGGAGCACTGCCAGTCCAACCATTTGTAAATTGCAATTAAAATCTGAAGCCGGCAGCACTTTTGCAATTAAAACTGGCATTTAAAAAAAAAAATTCTGCACCAATCTAGATAATTAGATAGGAACCGAAATACCCATTTATTACGCATATGGACATGTACGAGGAAATAATTTGAAATTTATTATTCAAGATATTCTCTTTGTAACGAGGAATATGCTAAATAGCAAAACAGATTGTTTTCATATCCCCTCCGACTGCACCTGCTCTAGAGAACGGGTGTTGGGTGTGCAGGCTCCAGGCCACTCACTGCTTCCTTTCTCGTTCCTGTTTCCTTTCAGGTTCTTTGTTTCGGTTGTCAATTATGATGATGTTAAAGTTGTCACAATACCCATGGAAGATGACCAGCACCTTATGGCATGAATCACATTAATTTGCTAATTATTTAACCACAGTTTTCAGGAAGTTTGCAGTACAGTTGTAATTCAATTCTGCTGGTGAAAAGTTTCATGAAACATCAGGATTATCTCCACTAAGGAAAGTTATCTGAAGGTTTAATTCTCTAAATCTCTTCCCAGAGAGGACATGCTGTCACAAGCCAGTGAACCTCGTGACAATATCTTCCTTCTCTGACGGTGTTAAGGGTCCAGTCCGCGCAGAGCTGCGTTTAAGGCGTCGCTGTAGTCACATCTGAAGATTGTGCTGAGTCACAGGTGCAGTTCCCTGACTATCATCTTCATAAGGGTTTAGAAATTCATGTTTGGTTGAAAGTTCAAATTCAGCTACACACGGTTGTATACATTTTCTGTTTATTCAATACTTGTGTAAAAACGTGTGGCACTTTGATTTAAACTTTGTATTTTTATATAGTAATGTTTCTTCATTTGATTTCCTCTGTAAGTGAAATCATACTATGACCATGATGTAGGGGGTCTGGTATTTGGAAGGTAATACAGCATCAGGCTTTTGGAAGCAGTATCATTTAGGAACAACAACAACAAAAAAAAATGACCAGGGCAAAACGAGTTGTTTCTCTCCCTGGACCAGAAGGCCTGGCCTTTGTTTCCTCTTTCACCTGAATATTTTTGCTATCAAGTTTCTCTGTCCTACAATACACGGGCTTACATGTCATCATCCAGCAGCAACCGGCTTGCCCGTCCCCCACTTGAGAAACGAGGGGCCGCTGGCACCGCATGCAGGTGGCTCACCTGGGCGAGGGGTGGGCTCCCTCCCTGGCACACCGAGAGGGCTTCCCTGAGCCAGCCGAGGCACCAGAATAATACGCGTCCTGCTCAAGCACAAGTCCATCTGTTTTGCACACTTCCCAGAGAGGGAAAATATTTTTAAACAGGTGTTTTCAAATAACCCCACACTAAACCATTTGGGCCCACTGAGTTTACAGGGAGATTTATCTCAGGAGAGCAACTTGGAGTAGAAGGGTCCTGAGCGGGGGGCTGACGACAGAGTTCACAGCCAAGGAGGCAACAGGAGCAGGAGGTGGCCTGCGGCCGACACCCGATGACTGGGATGCCCACACACATTTCAGAACTCAAAATGCCACATTCGCCCCAATAGCTCAGTTCACACCCAATTCAATTATACCCTCCCGGCATGCCCTGAGACACCTGCCCAACCTCGGCCATGCCAGACCGTCCAGGTGCCCCATAGAAACGAAGCTCCTCTCCTCAGCCCACCCCCAGGGCAGCCTGGCAGTCTGAGGTGTTTTCACCCTCATTATCTTACCTTGCTCTGAATTTACACAATTAAAAATACAAAGCATAATGACCAGAACCTAACTCCCTGACTTACTCAATCTGTACCTTAAAGCAAAATAAACAGATTGGTTCCTACCACGCATTTGTGATGTTCACTGTGGTTATGACAGACACTTCTCTGGGGTTATATTGTTGTCTAAGACACAACTCAGATACCACACTGTAGTTCAGCATTTTTAGTGTATTTGAGTTGTGTGACCATCACCACAATATACTTCTAGAACCTTCCATCACACCAAAATAGACCCTGTCCCTGGTGAGCAGTCTCTCCCGACCCTCCCTGCGCCTGAGCCCAGCCCTGACCAGCTTTCTGTCTGTCAATGTCCACGTTCTGGACATTTCCTGCAAATGAAATCACACGTGACCCTATGTTTACCCTCTACTATTGCTTTAGTTTTCTTGAATTTCCAGCTCAAGGTCCCACAACCATCTTCCCTTGTGGGTGTCCAGCATCTTCTGCTCAGAAGCCCACAGGGCACGGTTGGGTTTGGACTTGGTTTGGGTTCTCCAGAGAACCACTCCCTCGAGTCACGGTACATCAGCACCACTCGCCAACCTTCCTCTGCTGCCAAACAGTGTCTTTTCCTCACATTTTCCACTGATGTTTTGGTACTTTCACTCTGAAAAGCAGGATGCCATATCTGTGGGCTGTGATGTGGACATCTCACCCCATCTGTGAAGGAGCCCAAGAAACTCCCCACTCTGAGCCTCTGCAGAGACCCCTGGGACTGCTCAGGGACCACCGGGCATTCCTGCAAAGAATCTATTCCATAAACAAATCCCCCTTCAAATATCTTCTTTTACAAACGTATGAAAATTTCAGAGATTGGTTAGAAAGCATTGAGAAAGGAATATTTATTTTCTTAACAGGGGAAAATAACTACACAAAGTGGGCACTTAGCTCTGCGGCTCTCGGTGTGGGAGCAGTTACTCTTGTACACTGAAAACAAAGGCTCATTTCCTGTTTCTGTCTTAAGAAAAATAGAAGATGAAGGAACAGGGTGAAGACCACAAATCCACGTCCGTTTAAGCCCCAGAGCCTCGGCTCTTTCTGGGATGCTGACATTCGTATGTTGTGGAGTGACCCAAATGCACTATACTCATCAAATTTCTATCAATACTAATTTACTAATATCAATAATAATCTGTCTCCCAGTGGATCGGCCCTCCCAAGCCGGGGGTTGTGCGCCCCCCAGCTCCCTGAGCTCTTCAGCGTAGGTGTCGATAAACTGACTGCTGCTCTCAAGCTATTGACAGTTATTAAAAATGACCTTGATGTAATTTTATGCCTATCAAAACAAAGAGCATATGCTAAGGATTATGAGAAGCTGCGTGCAGGGAAGAGCTGATGATGGGACCGCTGGGCAGGGCTCGCTCTGCCTCTCGCCGATTATAGGTTTTCTCAGCCTCTCCTCCCTTCCCTGAAACACTGAGCGCTCCCGGGGACAGGCACCTGCTCTCTGGAGGGCTTAATTGGAGCTCTTTGGGGCTCTCCTGTGTTTTGCAGAGAGCTGCTGCAGCGCCGTCCTGGCAGTTAATGTGGTGTAGAATGTCACAGGCTCTGCTGAAGACCTCTGGATGCGAACGGCACGGGCTGATCAATGGTCCTGGTGGACACCCCGGCTCCTGAGCAGAGGCCCCAGATCCACAGCATTTGTCCTATTTTTCCACCACGTTGTCAGTGCATTGATCTGGCCCATTTTTAAAAGCCTGCCTTCCCTCCAGCTGCGCAGGAGGATGTATTTAATAGACAGCCTTGTATGCATCCTTGAAAAGCTACCGAGTGTGAATATTCAATAGCTAGTTTATTAATAACTGTAACTAACACTCTGAAAGGCACCCTCTGTGTGCGCAGAACCATCGTGCTGAGCAAGCACCAGGGCAGCGCGAAACCTGCCAGTTAGAGACGCCGACTGCGCCAAGGTGACCCGAGCTGCAGCCCTTCTGTGCAGTGTCCTAACTGTGGACCTTTAAACCACCACACGTAGATTCGTCCAGCTAAGACACATCCCCATTGCCTTGATGGCAGACCACATACCATTCAACTTTTGCTTTTAAAGAAAACATACTCATTGTAAAACTTACCATTCACTTACTTCTTGATGGGTATCCCTGAAAGTGATCGTAAGGCCCTTCCAGGAATTTTCCTCAATCTTGTCAAATGATAATTCGTTCTGCTGCAGTTTTTTTCAGTGGGCAATAATGGCTTGGAGAAAATTCAGAACAGTTTCCTGCATAGGAGAATTGTAATTGATTGATGCTGAAAGGCAAAATAAGAAAAACAAAACAAACCCCGTCAGAAGAACACGCCGCCCACGCTGGGCGCCGTCCATCAGCGAAGCCTCAGCAGCTTGGTTTTTATTTCCTTTTTTGACTTTTGACAATTTTTTGTGTTTATAAAATTGGAAGTTTCTTGGCTTGTTAGTTATTCTTCTTTATTTAGGGGGATGAATTCCAATGGAGTAGTCTCTACATGCGGCTCGTTCACCTCCAAAGCCAAATTGCTGTTTTGGAAACCTCTAGAAGGATTTGCAGTTGTGGTGACAAGGGGCTGAGGCACACAGGGCTGGCAGGAAGCTGCTGCCACGGCCTTATTGGTGTGTGTGTGGTGTGTGCGTGTCTGGGCATGTGTGTGTGTGTGTGGCACACAAGTGTGCGTGTGTTTGTGTGTGTGTACTTTACTATAGCACAATGATTTCCAAACTTTCTCACAGCATGCCACACTCACCACACGCAGGAAGTTGAACAACGTATTTACACCGCAGGCTGGTGGTTGGCCCTTTACCACATTAGGCTCATATTTAAGGGGAAGGCACACGCCCTAATTTTTGATGGTGGGAGGGATTTCAAGAAATGTAGGGACTTGTTTTAAAACAACTGCACATGGAAAGGAAAGGTCACAGTAGGGCCACTGCTGGCTGTTTGTCTGTTTAGAGCAGACCTAAGGAAATTCTAATAATTATTTCTAGTCACCAAGGAACAACATATTTGCATTTGGGACTGTTGCACCAGTTCATCACATAGATGACAGGTGGCGCCCACACGCCGTGTGTCTGGGAGGAAGTATTTAGCTTTCTACCTAAAAACTCCACGACCATGACTTAGCTCCCTCCCCCAGGAGTCATCAGTTTGAGAATTCTTGAAAAGTCTTACTCATATCCTTGAGTAAAAGCAAGTGAAGTACATTTCTGAGAAGTTGGGAAACCACTTCTGGACAGAGAGAGCCAAAAAGAGTAAGTGAATGAGAGACTTGGGGGAGACACAACCAAGTGCAGAGACGTCCCGAGGGTGCTTCTCACCATGGATGGACACACCCCAGATGGGCTTCATGCACCCTGGCATAGGACATTGGACAGGATGTCAGGGTGACTGTCGAGGTGACCACACAGCAGGTGCACTGGTGCCGGCAGCCCCTCCCCCACCTTCTCCCCCATGAACAGTGGGCAGATGAAACCAGAGACAAGTCAGGCAGACTGAGGGACAGGTGGCATCTTGAAGTGTACTCATCCATCCACCATCCTGGTCTCTCTGGGTTTCTGCCCTATGCATGTTAAATCACAGTTGTCACAGTTGCCACATGGTCCAAAGGAAGGCTGCTGGAGCACCAGCCATCAATCTCATCTTCCGGAAGGAAGAAGAAGGAGCAAAGGGAAAAGGATGTGAAATCCCCCACTGTCTTCCAAGAGCCTGTCCTGGAAGTCCCAAAGGAAGAAGAGGCGGTCCCCGATGACTGCCGTGGCCTCACGTGCCACCACTCTGCCTTCCGACTACTGTTTCTTCCTCTCCAGTCTCCCACGGAAAGTGCCCAAATCTGGATCCTCGTTTGTGGAGACATCTCCACAGCTTTGACAGAGCGTGTCCCCCTCCTTGAAGCAGCATCTTCATGAGACCCTGGATTCAGAAGATGTGTCATCTCAGTCACTAGTGAGAGTGACCAAGCCTCATGCCCATGTGGAGATGTGGGGCGGCTGATCTGGGCCTCACTTGTGGTCTCAT
The DNA here is from genome assembly GCA_963574355.1 of Loris lydekkerianus. Classification (NCBI taxonomy): domain Eukaryota; kingdom Metazoa; phylum Chordata; class Mammalia; order Primates; family Lorisidae; genus Loris; species Loris lydekkerianus. The sequence continues at coordinate 13,122 of CAUYPK010045800.1, forward strand.
TGGTGGCACATTTGAAGGGTCAGGTGAAACTCCCTCAATTTCTCTCCCCTGGCTGGTGAGTGAGGATACACAATACTCAGGGAGTTGTAAGGACTAAGTAACACATGTGAAGAACCTTCCACAAACCCACATTCACCCGGTTCTTAGCCTCATCACCGTTGCTGCTGTCATCATGCTGGCATGAGGCACAGTGGGGCCTCCACAGCTGACCAGACATGTGGCCCATGTCTCCGTGAAGACTGACCTCTGTATACTGATCCGCTCTGTGAGTTGCTGTATTCTGCTTAGAATAAAGTTCAGCCAGAAACAATAGAGAAGTGTTTCAGGAAAGTTGGTTTTGTCACAACCCAACAGTGCAGTGTTTTGGCCCCATCAGACAGTCCATCTCCCACGGCAGAATTTGCAGGTGTAGCATTTGAAGGTTTTGTGGCCATGGATGCTGAGGTGACAACCTGTAATGCTGTAAAGCACCTGGCCCAGGAGCAACTTCCAAGTGATATTCACAGAAGTGCAGACCAGCATTAAAGTGCACGAAGCCACTAAGGAACTGGAAGAAACAATTGAGGGAGACACAGAAGCTGCAGAGACCCCAGCAGAAGAGGACGTCGGGCGCTGATAAGGCAGCTGGAGTCATCGCACAGGAAAGTGCCCAGCTGTGCTGGATGGTGTGGTCAGCGCTGGGGGTGTTTTCTCCACGTACATTTTGATAAGAATAAGAAGCAGATCAAGATTTACTATGTTTTCAGGAAGTGTGATTAAACCATGAGAAACGGTAATGTTGGTTTTGCATGATACCGTGTGTATGATTTTACTGTGTTCTGATGACGTAGGATTCCGTGTATCTCTGATAAAAGCTGCACAAGGAAGTACAGCACACGTCTGTATCAGGACAGCCGGCCACTTCCTCAAGTTGGCCAGATGGCTCAGTCCCTGAGGTGGTCAGCCTACGGGGGCTGTCCTGTGTGGGAGAGGAAGAGAGGGTGCACGCTGTTCAGGTGAAAACAGAACGATCAGCTGGACAAGCCTCTGGAATGCACTGTGCGTGACAGGAGTTAGGTTTCGAGCGGCTCGAGAGTATACATGTTTGGGGAGTCTTGAGCATTTCAGGAGGTTGTAGAGAGCCTTGGGAAGTAAAGGCGTGCTACAGTGAGTTACTTCAAGACAAGTGAAGGGATGTGGGAGGAACAGTGAGGCCACAGCACGTTGCAGACTGTGTGACAGGCCACATCTGAGCGTGGGCTCCCCATCTCCTGTCTTCCGAGGTAACTGGAGGAAGTCTTACTGTGCCTGCTGTTCCATCCATCTGTGGAGGGCTGTGCCCCTCTGGGAGGTCACGGCCTTCAGCAAAGCCTCTGTGTGCTCACAGTGGGTGCAGACACGGTTCTCTGGGGAAACCAGCTCTGCCCCATGGCACAGGCTCATTCCCATGATGTGAAAACTCGCACCCTGACAGCTTCCAGAACCCTTGGGACATCAGCTGCTGACCATGTCCTGAACACCCTGGCCATCAGCTCTCACAAGCTGCCCAGCCCTTGCAGCCCACCATGGCTGCCCACTCCAGGGACCTGAGGGTAACACTGTTCCCACTGTTCCCTCTTCTCTGCCCTGTGTAGCTTTACACACTGGTTTCCTATCGTCCTCAAGATTTTATTGAAGGTGAGTATTCTATAGCAAAACAAATAAACATACAAACAATATATGTATATGTTTGTATGTCTGCGTATATAGTATACCTGTGTATACGTATTTATGTAAAAAGACATAGTTGTGCATATGTAATTTTTACATAAATATATACATGCATATGTACATATGCAAACATACATATGTATATATTCATGTACACATATCAAACTGTCAGTTATATGCCTGGAAATCATATGTCAAATGTCAGTGTTATATTGCTGGAAAAAGTTGGCATATATTATAAATTCTAATCAGCTTGTCAAATATTATTCATTAGTAAACAAGAGAAGGATATCTTTGTCAAAGTAACGTGAAACCCATTTTCCAAGTTTGTGGCTTCAAGTCAAGAACCACGGGCAGTTGAGAGGGAGGTTCTTGGCGACAGCCAATGCGTCATGTTGACAGTAAGAGACGGAGGTGGCCAGGCGGAAGCCCTGTAATCCACTTTGCTGGCCTTGTTTGCATCCAACACTTCCCGAATGAATTTGTGAAACAGAGTCTCGAGTGTGATTGATAATTTACCTGTTTATGACTAATTTTCAAATCCATCTCAACCAACACCTCCTTCAGCTGCAGACCCTCGAGTTCATCATGTGAACTGCAGGATGAATGGAAGATGCACCTGTCGCTGCACTTCAGATGATGGGCCCGCCCACCTGCTGCCGGAGTTCAATCATCTCACACACACATACATCATTTCATGCTTAAAACACCACCATCTCTGACCATGAGCCCCATCCCCTGAGAACTGACCCCAGTGACACAAGGTCAGCATTGACCTATGTCAAGGATACGCCAGTCACCCTCTGATCTGAAGCTGACAGTGGTTCTCTTGTGACTCAGTACGTGTTCAAGGTGCGGGCCTTATCAAACACGCTGTGTGACATCTTCATCATGTCCATCCCCAGTGACCCCATCAGTGTCCACTGTCTCATGGAGGCTTTACTAGGACAGGACGCAGACGTCAGGACGTGCCAGTCTTGCCCCGTCCTTGACAGGGTGGGTGCGGGCACTGGGCACTCTGCAGCCTGTCTCCCCTCTCATGGTATGAGGGATTGGACAGCCCTTGACCCTCTGTGTGAGCCGCAGGGCAGTCTGCCCTGGCCGCAGTGTGCTCACACTATGATTCCCCTCCCTGACAGTCATAGCCCAATCTTTTGGGCTAAGAACACTGACTTTGTGTGTGTGTAAATGATGCGCCTGAACACTGAAGTTCACTGTCAAGGTGACCAGGCCAGACTGCCCAGGTGCTGAGAAAACACCAGGCTGGATGCTGCTGTGAAGGTGTTTCTTGGATGGGGTTAACATTTACATCAGCCATTAAAAAGATGGAGACTTTACACCTGTTGTGTTAAGCTGGATGGAGCTGAAACATGTTCTTCTTAGTAAAGTATCACAAGAATGGAAAAGCGGGTATCCACTGTGCTCAACACTAATATGAAGCCAGTGGGTGATCTGATGTGTGCCCACATAAGACAAAAAGTCAATTCAAGGCGGGGGTGGGGTGGGGTGGGGAGCAGGAAGGAGGGAGGGGAGAGAGAAAAGGGGAGGGTGGAGGGGAGGGGGAGGGAGAAAGGAGGGGGGTGTCGTGCTCCCGCCTGGTGATGGGTACAATGGAAGGGTGTCCGGCACACCTCCTGGGCGGGGGACTTTGCCACAGGAACTTTTCCTAACAAATGCCAACATCATAACCTAATTGTACCTTCACATTAATCTGAAATTTAGAAACAAAACATCTACAGCAGTAGACTCTGAGTAAAGCAAATCACCTTCCATCATGTGGTCTCTTTGAATCCACTGCAGGCCTTGCAAGGAAAGACTGACTTCCCTCAAGGAGAAAGAAATTCTGCGCAGACTCAGACCGCAGCGTCAGCTCTGTCCTGGTCTCCAGCCAGCTGGTCACTGCAGGTCTCAGACCTGCCGGCCTCAGTTCTTTAAATGTACTCTCTCTCTCTGTATCTGTGTCTCTGTATGTGTATAGGTACGTGTACACCTGTGCCTGTGCACACGTGCATTTCTGTGGGTGTCTGTCCATGTGTCCATCTGTGAACATTACACATGCCTCTGTGTGTGTGTGTGTGTGTCTACATGGGCACAGATGTGTGTAAGTGAACACACCTGTGAATGCCTATATGTGTGTTTGTGTATTTCCATGTGTGTGTTCACTTGCACGTCTATGTCTGCATGTGTGTCTACATTGGTATCTGTGTCACATGTGTGTTCATGTTCATGTGTGTGCATGTCCACATCATGTCTGTGTCTGTCCACATGCATGTCCATGTTCATGTGTGTGCATGTCCACATCATGTCTGTCTGTCCACACATGTGTTCATGTTCATGTGTGTGCATGTCCACATCATGTCTGTGTCTGTCCACATGTGTGTCTGTGTTCATGTGTGTGCCCGTCTGTGTTCATGTGTCCACATGTGTGTTCATGTTCATGTGTATGCATGTACACATGATGACTGCATGTATGTATAAGTACATCCATAGTTTCTGTTATGCAGTGTCCACATTAAAATACCAAACTTTCTTACACTTAGGTTTGGTCATGGTAATACCTAGTGGCAAGTGACATCTCAACAAAAGATGGCTGGATGTAGTTATGGGGAAAAAACTCTTATTTTTCTTGTTAAAAAAGAACCAGTTTTGGCCAGGCATGGTGGCTCAAGACTGTATCCTAGCAAAGTAGGAGGCTGTGATGGGTGGATTACTTGAGTTCATGAGTTCAAGACCATCCTGAGCAAGAGTGAGATGCCTATCTCTACTGATAATAGGAAAACTGAGGCAAGAGGATCACTTGAGACAAGAGTTGAAGGTTGTTGTGAGCTATGATGCCACAGCACACTACCCAGGGTGACAGCTTGAGACTCTGTCTCAAAGAAAAAGATCCAGTTTTCTGGCTGCACCCTTCACCCTTGCCCCTCCCTCCAGGCCGGAGGGCACACTTGGACTTTGGGGCTGTAGACTGCCGAGCTGGAGGAGGAAACAGCTGCACGCCCAGGTATGCTGCGCTCACCACAGAGGGTCACGTTAGAGGCCAGACACATGAGCGCAGAGGGAAGACGGCCAGCAAACACAAGCCAACTTCCAGACGTCTCCCTACAGAAATACAGGCTGGAATACAATGGGAAATATTTTTCCGTTGTAAAGAGAATAGCAATCCTCTTAGATTTCTTCAATAAAATATATTTTAACATATAAGTAAAGATATAGTAAACGTCTTTTCAAGCATTCAGAGTGCTTACCACTCATGAACTCCAAACAAAAGTAGGAATAAAGAATGTAATTACAAAGCAAACAATTTGTCCTATAGAAGGAAGAAATCGAGATGTAGAAATAAACTTTATTTATGTGGCAAACAAATAAATGTAAGTAAGCATCAACTATACGAAATGGCAGTATGACTAATAATTTTTATGGATTAAAATTAAAGTGGGATGTTATATCTGGCAGTGTGATAGATGATATTTCTAAAGAAAATTATTTCTGTGACCTTCTCTGGGGCAGAATATTAGAGGTTTGGAATAGATAAGGTAATAACAACATGAGGTGAGATTTTGACCTCCAGAGCCGGACACCAGGGGCCCCTGAAAGGCCCTCTGGACGCTGTGATGGGCCCACAGCCCTGGGAAAGGTTAACACACCACCTGCCTGCTGAGGAGGGACCTGGGAGGGGCCTGCCTCTGCTGTCTTGCTCTTCTGGTTAGGAAATACAGTAACGACTACAAACCATTCTCTTGTGAACATGACTATGCAGCCCTGTCCTGATCTACCCTGAAGTCACATGAGTGTTCTCAGCACCCTTGGGGGAAGCCAAGCAGGACTCCCTGTCTAACTGGCCCCAGGGAGCCGCTCCCATTCCTGCTGAAGACACAGGAACCAACCACCCCCTAGAGAGGAGCCTCAGTGCAGTCCTGGGATTCTCAGAGAAGAAAGTAAGCCAAATATTAGGAGAAAGGAAGTAATAATAATTACATAAGTCACCATAAGTTAAGAGTCGGCAGAAATCAAGATAAAATAAAAACAAACTGTAAGTTTGACCTCCTTGGACTGCAGGTCATTGAATAATACTAAATAATTTAAAATAAAAAGGGTTTAAGGGTACACAAGGTAGGTTTATAAACATTCAAGTCTTAAAACGCTACAAAAAGTAGTTAGATTTGTAAAAGAGTGCTATTTGTTTCTCGAGCTTATTTGTTCTAGAGTTTTAGAAGTACAGATGCTGCCTGTAAAAACAAACAAACAAAAATAAGAGATGTTTCAAACAGCAGAGCTGACGCAGCCAAAAAGTACATAGTAAACCAATGAGCTGGAAGATAGATTAAATGAAAATTCCTAAAAATAAAAAAAAATAATAAGTCAACAAGGTAACAAAATAATAAAACAGAAATTGAGATCAGAAAAGTGAAACAGCGGCTCTCATACAATTGCCAGTGATATCATTCTAATCAACGTCCCAGAAAGCTGGAATAGAGACTACTTAGCTCAATAATTTTTTAGGCAAATTCTTATAAAGAAGAAGATCCTAGAGCTCAATGTTAGCAAGCTGGATGGTGCCAGTGGCTCAAAGGAGTAGGGTGCCAGCCCCATATGCCAGAGGTGGTGAATTCAAACACAGCCCTGGCCAAAAACTGCAAAAAAAAAAAAAAAAAAAAAAAAGTTAGCAAGCTAAGAATTCTATAAACCGAAACTGCTGCAGTTTGAAGGTGTGACCTATTACAAAAGCAGACTTTTTCACACTCAAAACAAGATAAAAGAACTCCGTGAAACTACCTTCCTTAGGTACTCACTGTTGTCTCTTCCATGTACATATTGTGGCTATTTCTCTTGCTTTTTCCTTAAAAATTTATCAATTTAAAAAATACTTATGGTTTGATCACATTACACTTATTTTTGATTCTTAGCTAATTAAAAATATTAATTGAATGGTAATGAACACACAGACAAAAATCCTATTTTTAACCTGATTAAATAATCTCCTTAATTTTCTGCTGCACCCTTCACGCAGAACGCCCTCTGTACCTTTACTCAGCTGGGCTCCACAGCACATATGATCAAATAGCCATGGTGAAAAGTCTTTAGCTTTGATTTATGTATTATCTGAAACCACATTGTCAGGTCAGTGATGAGGTAGCTGCTTGAAATATTAATTTAAATTTAACTTATATTCTTAAAATTTGCCCCTGAATTTAGGTACTCTGTTTCAATTATTTATGGTGTATACTTTTGGTACGTATCCCTCTAGGGTTGTTAATTTTTATTTCTTTTTAGAAAACTTCCAATTATTAATTTTGCAACATGTAGTCATAAATTCTGTAGACTATTATAGTTTAAGTCTTTGCTTCTCTACTGCAACGACAGCTCAGGTCTTCAGTCAGAGATGAAATCTGTATGTCACCACCTGCTGTTATTGATTTGCTGACCGTTTCTCCTGCCACGTTGTTTGTTTCTGTTTGAACAGATTTAAAACTAAGTGGCCTTTAGATGGATAGAGATGGTAAAGATAAAGGTATGGATACAGATATAGATAGGATATAGGTAGAGACAGACATATACAAAGAGATATTCTCCTTTGGGGAGAAGAAGGAAGCGGTGGGTGGGTGGCAGGGGCAGCGTGTGGGCAGCCGGCAGGCAGGAGACCAGGTTGCTACTCACTGCCCCTAACTAGCGGGCCCCTGCGGCCAGGTCACGTTTGCATATCTTTCAGTTGCTCACCTACAAAAGTGGGATTGTTTGTTGACACCATTGTTTAGTTTGCATAGTGTCAAGATTATAAAATTGCATAAATCATAAACGTGCCCTCTCCAATTATCTGACCAGGTAAGAAACTTACTGAGGTGACAGACACAGAACTCTTAGCCCACAGGCTTCCCCCTGGGCCCTCCCACCACACTGCGTTTCCACTCACAGAACTGCATGCCTTAAATTTCTGCTGGCTCCCCAACAATGATTCTGACACTACGTCCCCATCTCCTAGAATTATCCCCAAATGAGGCAATCTTATCTTTTAGAAAGGGGCCAGCCAAACACCCTACTTCATCGAGAAGTTATGATAAGCAGTTTGACTACCTTCAAAAACTAAATTCCCCAAAGACTTAATTTTAGCTCCAGGGTACTCACTGAAAAGTTTCTTTTTAAACCATAATGACATATCTCAACTGATTGCATCAAAATATTTTTCTGCTGAACTCAATATCTGGGCCACTTAAAGGCAATTTGTACAGTCTTATTATTTTCTATGCCAACGTCACATGATCCTGTTCTTTGGATGTCTGGTAACTTCTTTTGTTGTGAAGTGGACATTTTGGATATGATATTGCAAGCGCTCTGAATTCATATGAGCCTGCTTCCCCATGCAGACACAGATGTTGGTGCTGCTGTTTTTGTTGGGTATTTATTTAGCACCTTTGAACTGGGCAAACACAATGAAGTTCGTTTCCCCAACCCTGTGAAGCCTCTAATGTTTCTGTTCATTTTTCCTTATTTTTAACTTTTTATTTTTAAGCACAGATTCCCAGAGTTCTCCCCTGGGTCAGCATAACTCAATATTAGCAAGGATTGGTAAGAGCTTGTGCGCAAGCCTCCCAATCCTGCAAAGCTCTCGCCCTTTGCTGGAAGATCTGTGTGAGGAGGGGGCAATGCTCCCAGGTCCTTCCCTGTTCCCACCAGGGACTCCTCACTCCAAATGCCGGCTCTGGTTGCCTCAAGCGGGCACACCGTAGTACTGACATGCATGGCACTACAGACCCCTGAGGATATAATCGTTCCAAGGCCCTTTTAGTTATCTTTTAACCTGGTTCTTTCTGTTCAAGTCATCAGTAGGATGTTGTTTTATTTGTTGCTACTAATTGTATGAACGCCATCCTTCTCTTGATTGCTCAGTCCTAATATCGATATTCATTTTGATAAAGCCTTAAGGCTTGTATTCCTTCATGCCTTATCCCTACACGTTCAGCTTCCTCAGCAATGGTAGGTAGGCGTTAACCTTGTGCTACTGGGTCAGAGTTGGAGGTGAGAGAGAGGATGACCTGTTTCTCCCGAATGACACCCCCTCCTTAAAATAGAGTTGGGAGCGTGGACTTCCTCCATCAGGGAACATCTGACTTTGGGGTGGGAGTTGGTGACAGTGGTGGGGGTGACTGAGAACATATATTTTGGCTTGATGCACTCAGGCTTGAGCCTCCAGCCTACAAGGGGGAGTTGGACATCTGAAACAACCCTCCTGTTCTTGGTTACTCCCACCCAGAGGAGAATTTTGACAACACAGAGCTTGAAGGGAGATGTGAGACGAGGGGGTGCCCTCCAGGCTAAGGCTGTAGCCCTTTGTTGAAGAGCTTGGGGGAAAGAGAGACTTGGCAGCCATCCTGAGTAGCTGTCAAAGCATGAGCTTGGGAACGGGGGTAGGAGATGATAACTCAACGGCACCTCACACACTTCTGAGATTCAGCAGATTTTCTAGGACAAATGATTCTCAATTTGCTGTCTGTCCTGAGGTCAAATGCCAGACACTTTAAATGGCTTGTGTTTTGTAATTTTCATCAGTAAAATGGTTGTTTCATTGAGGAAGAATCTTCTGAGCTCCTGGCATAACCTTTTCAATTCTCCCAAGATTGTTTTTTTAATTGGTTCTCTGAAGCATCACGACTGTGGCTGGGTTTCATAGGATAGGAGAATTTAACATGGATATAAGCACCTAGAACACTCATAAGGCTGCGTCCTTAGGCTTATCACTGTGGTGAGGGGAAGAAGAGGGATCTGGCAGAGGGGTGGCTGGGCCGTGCTGGGCAGTGATAATGTCCTCTGTGGGTCTCGTGTTAGCTGGCATGGCTTCAACATGGTCCTGAAGGTGATGCCCTTTACATCTTCCTCATCAGCCTGTCACTGGATGTAGGCCGTCCCTAGGAAGCGGCATGATCTCAGAGAGATGACTCTCCCTGGAAGAGAAATTCCTGCAGGGGCCAATACCCATGAGCTGAGAGTCAACATCTCACCTCACTCATTCCCTGGGAAAGATCCTTATTTGTTGTTCTTCCTAAGTAAAGGCTAAAATTTGTGTATTTTATCAATTCTGAGGAGTTCTAATTCATTAGATTTTATAATGCAACCTCTTCCCAGTTTTCTCAGTTGTCTGATTCAATTCAATTCTATTCAATCTGTCTGATATTTCTATTCGAATTATATTTATCCATTTATTTCTGTCTCTTAATCTCAAAATTATTTTTGTTCAGTTTTTTTCTTTGAGATGCCATTTGAGTGCTTTCTTCAGATATATTTTTTCAATTTGCTAATCATTTTATTATCTCTGTTTATTTATCATTTATACTTTTCACTGAGCATTTAATTTCAGTTACTGTAGTTTTCTTTCAAACACAGTTTTTCCCAAATTGGGTCATTTTTAAGCATTTCTTCAGCCTTCTTCATGTTTCCACTTTTCGTTGCTTAACTATGTCATGCATCCTGTGCTGCAGCTGGCAGTTCTGACGTCTGTGGTCTCCGCGGACCTGACCCTGCTGTTTTTCACGAGGTGCTACATATCCTTGCATCACTTTTATTATGAACTCATATTCCTAGGAACTATTTCTTTGAGAATATTTTAACTCCTAGGTTTAAATTGCATTCCTCCAGAAAGGATTTTCACTTCCCAGTACTGGTCAATAATTCCCAGGGGATATGACATTCTTCTCAATATTTCCCTAGCTCCTCTGTGAGGAAGTCTCCTACTAGGGACCCCAGGTTGGTGACAGGGGGGCATTCTGCCCTCCAGCTCTGCATGAGCGGCCTGCTGCTCTGCGTTGCCAGGGAACCAAACTTGCCCCTAGAATAACTCTTCAGGCTTCATGCTGTTTTTATCCTCGTGATACATGTGGAACTGTACGTCTTCTTCACCTCTTCTGCTGCACCAAAGCCTCCACTCACATTGCACCTGGACAACTGCAAGACCCTCCATACCAACCCCACCTTCTATCACCTACACTGAGCTTCATCAGCCCGCTGCCCACACTGCGTCCAGAGCAACCCTCTAGAAACAAAAGTCTGTCTATGTCACTTAAGCTTTAAATGACATGATCACACACAAAAAAAGTTCATTGCAAATATACAATAAATTCCAACGGATAAATTCCAATCTCTTATCTTTCTCATCTGTCCTCTGCCTACGTCAGTGTCCCCCCAGGTGCTGTGTTTCAGACACACAGGCATCTGGTATGTTTGTCAGGAAAGCCACACTCCTTGTGCTGCTAGGCCCCACACCTGCCCTTCCCACTGCACATGCCGTAGATCAAGGTTAAAGCTGTAGGAACCCAAACCTCAAGACACAGTGAAACGTAAACCTTATGCCACAGGAAACGTAAACCTCATGACACAGGAAACATAAAGCCTGTAGTATTTCCTCTGTGCACGGGAGACACATCTCCTGTGGGTAAGTCATGATGTGACCTTCCTGTGTGCTGAGGGACACAAGGCAGCCCCTCCAGGGGCCCAGGGTCCTCCACAGCTGCCTCATACCCCTGAACCGACCCTCCATACAGGCCACACACTGGAAGGACCCAGGGGACGGTTTGCAGCTGTGCCCAACACTTGTGCCTATGAGTCCCAAACACACTGGTGGGTGCCACTGAGTGGCCTGAGCACCCCTCTCAGGAGTTCTCACACCCAGCTAAGGCCTTGCACTGTTTCCTAGAACATAGCTCTCCCCAGATCTTCTGCCCAGATCCCTTCTTATTCCTTAGGAACACACTTTGCCTTTCTTTTCTAAGAAGGATTCCTTATTCTAAACTAGTTTTCTCTATCCCTGCACCCTGAGTTTCTTTATACTCACCATGATCAAAGTGCACAACACACAGACATTCACTTGTGCTGTAAGTACTTGGCCTGACAGCTAAGTTCATGAACTTGCCACTGCACACTTACATTGGCAGCACTGTGCACACAGGTCACTGAGATTTCCCAGCCTTGGTGCATCAGTGTTCCCGGCTGTGTTTGTGTTAATGTGTGGCGGTGTCTTGCCAAGTAGTTTCATTCTTGTTGTGTGTTTTTTGTGTGTCATTGTGAGAATGTTAGAGCTTGAATTAGAGCAATGAACAAACATTCATAAATCTCTCGTTAAAGTTGGCAAGAGTGGAAGTGAAATTAGGAACATGTTAGTTCACGTTTATGGGGGTAATTATAAGAAAAAAATTGGAGTGTACAAATGGATTAAATGTTTTTTTGAGGGGAGAGAAAGCATCACTGATGCAGAGAGGTCAGGTAGCCAGGAATGAGCAGAACGGAGGAAATCTTGGAAAAACTAGTCAAATTATGCATCAAAATTGTCAGCTGACTGTGAGGATCAGAGCTGGTCAAGGGAATGCAGAGAAACAGGAAGATCTTCACTAAAAATCTTGGCTCTTGCACCCTGATGATGATGTACCAGCTCACAGGGTCCTGTCTGTGAGGGAGTTTTTAACCAGTAAACAAATAGCTTCCTAAGGGAAATACCTGGAAGGTTATTGCAGTGATATTCACCAAGGAGGTACTAGCCCAGTTTCTAGGTCACAGTGAGGTATACAACACATTTCTAGGTTGAGTTCACAAACTTAATTGTCGGCATGTGCATAATTCCCAGACTGTAAAATTGGACACAAGAAATATGGCATTTGACTTCTGAAGAATGTCTCTTAAAACATCTCAATTTTGCTAGACAACCCCTCAGAGTATCAGGGGCGTCCCACACAACCACCCACCCTCTCCAGCGCACCCTGGGGATTCCTTCTGTGTCCTGAACAGCGGGGCCTGCTCCATGGAGCAGGAGAGCTGCAGCAGCTGGGCCAGGGGGGTTCTGTCCAGATGCCAGCACTGTGGCTCACCTAGGGTGGATCTCTTCAGGCGGCCAAACCCGTGTCTGGCAACTCCCTGCATGTTTTATTACATTTGTTTTAAAACCAATATGGTGACCCTCCAGGGACGCAGAATGCTTGATGAGGCGCACCAGTGTGGGGTCCGCAGCATGAGGCACCTGTTCTCGCCAGGCACCTGCTTACCAACCACGCTGGGCTGAGCTCCCACGCCAGGCTGCCGAGCTGCAGGGATGCTCCCTGCGCCCCACACCCTCCCCCTGCTGGCCATCCGTGTCCCTGCTGCTCCCAGACCCTCATGCCCTCCCCCTGCTGGCCACCTGTGTCCCTGCTGCTCCACGTTCCCCTACACGCTCCCCCTGCTGGCCATCCCTGTCCCTGCTGCTCCCAGACCCCCACGCCCTCCCCCTGCTGGCCGCCCCTCTCCCTGCTGCTCCCAGCGCTTCTCACCTCCACATGCTGAGGGCCAATTCTTTTAATTGCCTGACTTGTTTGCGCTCCAGACACGAATGGGAGTAGAAGTGAACTGATACTTCTGTTTGGGCGCTAAAACATACACGTGCCTTCTGGCAATAAGAAAGCACAGAAGTCCTGGCGAGGATGGGGGAGCTGGGCTGCAGTCACAGCTGGGAGGGTCCCCTCCTGTTGCACTCGGCCTCACAGTCAGGCTCTGCCTCTGCCAAGAACCCGAGCAAGTGACCACACGCAGAGCCCAGGGCTTGTCCCTGGAGACCCTGTCGGGGGTGGGAGGGGGGTTGGGTGTGGCTCTCCCTGCTGCTCCTGCATTCACACCTCTGTCCTCTGGTTGCACAGATGCTCGTTCACACTTCCCTCAGGGAGGTTCTGGGGGAGTGGATATGTGTGTGGGGACTCACCTGTGACCTGCAGGTTCATGTAGACTTAACTTTCCTATATGGTATGTAGAAAGGATCTATTTTGATTTCCTCCTCAACTACTCTAGAACTAGTTTGAAATATTTCCTCTGTGAGTAGTTTATTTGTGTACGGAAAAATCATCCTACCACAATAAACGGGGTGAAAACGCTCCAATCATAAATCTTCAGGGTTCTCTTACTGTGAAGTCAACAAAAATCAATGAATCAACTTTTAGTTCATACTATCGCAAAAGGCACGAAAGTAAAGATTGGTGTAATCTATGTCACTAAGAAAATGCTGGATGTCACAATTTATTTCCTAATCATACCTTTCCTTAACCCATCTTCCATTTAAAAACAAATAAACAAGCAAGAAATCAAACAAATCCAGAAATAATAAATGACATTGCTCATTATTTGAGCAGTGTGTGTGGTAAGAGGAAAGATGCCAATTTTGAAGTATTTACTATACTCCATTCTTATACACAGTAAGGTACGTTTTCAGATATTTGACTGTTTTTACATAATTTGTCAATTTACTTTATCAATAGTGTACTGTTACAAATTATTGGACCTTTGCCTATGTTTTAGAATCTGCTAGAGAAACATCCCATTGTCTAGAATATGTGGAAATGGGTTCCTAGCTACTGTCGGGTAAGATGCTCACAGGCCCAGGGAAGTTTCCAAGAAGAAGGCAACCTTCCAAGCAGTCTCAGAGGTTTAAAGAGAACAGGTTTTATGTTTTTTTGTTTTGTTTTGCACCAGGATAGGAAGTGGGAGAGTGAAGAAGATTCCAAATTAAGACTGACAAACCTGCTTTCGTCTGCCAGTGTAGCAAGATGTGGCACATGCTGTTAAAAAAATCTGATTGCTTCAACTTTGCAGCCAGTGGAAATTTTATCCACATCCTTAAAATAGATCTGATTCTATCATTTGATGATAATGTAAAATTTCTTCACCTTTTTCTTCACAGGTAGGTGAGCGTGACAGTAGTTTTGGCTATGTGTGGGAGAGAGAAGCCATTTTAAATTGGAAAATGTTTCACATTTGGTAGCAAAACATACACCGGGTTGGGGTGGTGCCTGTGGCTCAAAGGAGTGGGGCACTGGCCCCATATACTGGAGGTGGTGGGTTCAAACCCGACCCCAGCCAAAAACTGCAAAAAAAAACAAAAAAAAAGGGGGGGGGCATCCATTAATAATGGACTCACCTTCGAAAGAGTTATATGACATAAATTTTATTTTTCAAAGTAAGATAGTGTCCTTTTAAGGAAACATTTCCCTCCAATATTTTATCCTTTTTTCTGGGCTTAAGCATGTTCTTATTTAATTTGTTGAAATCTCAGGGAAAAAAAAAATGCTTCACTAGTCTTGAAACAAGATTTATAATAAAACAGAACAGGTGTAAGTTTTGACATGTCCAACTGCAGGCACATTTCTCTTCCCCTGTGTCCAAACTTTAATCAGGATCCTTTGTCGTACAGTGAAAGATGAGTGAAGCCCACTATTTTGTAAGCATGTGCACATCCAGATCCTTCATAATATTAGTTAAAATCAATGTGCTGCTTTTTTAATTATTGCTCATGGTACAAAGCAGGGAAGGCTCATTTAGGAATGGATCGATATTGGAGAGGGATTGGTAGACGGCGGAGCAGTCCATCAGGCGTCTTGATGTGAAAATCATTGGGTCTGCGCGGCGCTGGCTCTGGTGATCAGCGCTGCACCTGCAGCCGGCGGGGGGCAGCGTAGTGGGCGCAGCTTCCCGGAGCGCGCTCGGCGCTGAGACGCTGCTGCAGGGGCCGCCGCTCGGCGCACGGAGTCGCACGCGTCTTCAGCAGAGAGGTGATTAAGGAAACCTACCTCTGCCCGGTTTTTATTGATCACACGTAGCAAAGTTTGGGCTGCCCAGAAGACTCCTTTTCTTTCTTCCCTGTACAGTTCTTTTTAAGCTTCCAGATGTTGACGAGCAGATATGACAGGCTGTCCTGCGTGCCACCTGCTCCCGAAGATGGGAAGTGGCCCTCCTGTCCTGTGTGTAGGAAGAGGCGAGGCAGGGTGGGGTCGCTGGAGAGGAATCTCAGCCTGAGGCAGGGCCAAGGTGGCCAGACCATGTGGCCCAACTAAAACACTTCATTCTTGATTTTATCGCACACATTCATCTTGAAAACATTCCTGGGGTGTGTGTGTGTGTGTGTGTGTGTGTGTGTGTGTGTGTGTGAATAGCGCTCCATAAACTTAAAAGCTGTAACTGCTTCAATAATACATTTCCACATAGCATGTTCTTGAAATCTACTTTCTTGAACAAATGTACATTTTAATGGAGACCAGAGAGTAGTCATCATCATAACTTGGTTATCTCAGATGCGTGGACTATGCCACCTTTCTACCCATTTTCATTATTATTGTATTAAATTGGGGATATGTGCTTGAGATAGTATTTTTTATTACTGCACTGGACTGTCCTCTGCAGGACACTGTGTTGTGACCTGGCAGGGCTCATCTTCCTCTTTGCTCAGGCCACTTGTGGGCTATAGACCTGTCCCCTGCGTGGCCCTGACCTGTCCATGGTTCTGCCCAGCACTCGGCTGCCAGTTTGAGCACCTGATTCCGAGCTCCAGGCTGTGCTTGGCCATTGACAACATTGATTTCCGGTCACTGCTGACCCAGGCTTGACTGGTAAACCTCTTATCTTTTTTTACTTTTTAAGATTATGTGCTTTATTTTATTTTATTTTAATTTATTGTTTTTTGACTAATCATTTTGCTGATCAGACAGTCTGATTTTTGACTCCCAGCCAACATGAATAGTAATTCTATAGAAAATGAAGATAGTGGTCAGATAAATATAGCAAAATACAGAAATTGTGGACACTCAGGACAAAAAAACTATAGATTTTTTCACAGAGAAAAGCACACACAATATTTAGAATGTCTAGCAAAAGCGTCAATATGTGATATTTTACAATTTTACATTAAACTACCAAATGCAAAGATCAGCTATGTCAGCTTTGGTAAATGTACCATGAATACCAGCAAATAAGAGCAAGTGCGGAGGAGGAGGGTGCAGTGGTCTCCCACTTTAAGGAACTTCAATACATAATATAAAATAGAAATATTAAATGCATAGGCCAATGAACATCTGATTCACCTGTTTAAGAAAAACAAATACATTTATGCCATTTTCAGTGTGTTGATTATTTGTACAAATTGGAGTGCTTACATCATACTAATCAACATAGCTTTCACCTCATTTACCCGATTATAGCATTAGGACATTTGTGTTCTACACAGGATAGATCTAACTTGTACTTGCAATGTGCTCCATAGGTGTGGTCCCCCTACTACCCCCTACCATCCCTCCCACCTCTCCCCGCTCCTCTGCCCCCTTCCCTCCTTGTTACAAGATATCTTTAAATGTTGAACTCCCAAATGCATGTAGATGCTCGTATTAAAAATGGGTGCATTCTCTTCTTCTCTCCCCCACAGCCCTGTGTTAAGATTTATATTATTTTATTTTTATCACTTTTGATGTTTGTTTTGTCTTCTTCCGTGTATATAATTTTTTATTTCTCCTTTCCATTTATCTGTGACTTTACTTCACAAAGCGAGTTTTCAGAACGTTTGACTTTGCAGTCCAAATCTGAGCTGAAATGTGTTGGCCCCACGGCCCCCACTTGTGCATGTGTGTGATGAAAGTTTGACCTGTCCTTTTTTTTTAGGTGTGTTTTCACCAATGCCAGATGTTACATTAGCATCTGTTCCAAGGAAATATGAGTCAATAAATCTTCATAAAAGCTTGACATAAAAACATTTAAAGTTTACATGGTAAAAAATAAAAAAAAGAAAAGAAAAGCAAGTAGAAACCATCACACTGAAATAAAATACCAACAACAACAAAAGAAGCATCATTTTGCTGATCTTATAGAATTATAAAGGCAACAAATTAGAAGCTGTTGAGGGAAATTAAGTAGTCATATATCTGTATTTGTGAAATTAACTCCTTGTCATGCAGTGCTTGTGAGTGCCAAGTACAAGGGAACACTGCCAGAGTATGTGCTCAGGTTGACAAGCTAGCAGAGCTCCTACTGGGCAAAAGATAATTCCTTACTGAGAAGTAACGACAACATGGTGGGATAAAATAACATCAAAATACAGGAGACCTGCCACGGCTGACCACCTCCCCACACTGAGCACCTCCCTGAGCTGACCTCATTTTCACAGACTGGACATGCACCACCTGTGTGTGGCAGTACAGCAGGCCTCATCCCGTATGGCAACCACCTCCCCGTGTTGACCACTTTGTTACAGTCCCTTGGGAGGTCATCTTACAGAGGTTCTGCTATATTCCTAATACAACCCCCTAGAAATATTTAATAAAGGGGCAAGTAAAATTACTTGGTTTGCAACATGTATCTTATAAAAATAAAGAAGCCTTTCTAGGTACTCACAAGAAGGAAGACCTGAAAACCTAAGTCCTGAGCGTGGCTGCTAGAACTGACCTGACCAGGAGCAGTCAGGACACAAAATCTGTTTCCCAAGTTTTGTTGCCTGTGAAGAGATTGAAAGTACTATCTGTAGCTTGCAGAGCTGAGAATTAAGACTGAGATAATTGTTTTTACCAGAGCCCTTGAAAGATTACAACTTAGTCAAAGTGTTGACCAAACAAACAGCAATTCACTCAAGAAACCAAAAGAAAGCTTTCTGCCCCTTCCACTAGGCTGTGGGTTAAAAGTAGCCAAGGGACTCTCTGAGCAATGGACTCCCTGAGTGTGCAGTGCCCCTTCTCCTGGAGGGACAGTTTGCATCGACTCAACTTATTAGTGGAGAAAACATTATGATATTGGATGCTGGGCCAAGAATAACCTCATAAGGTCATAGGAAAACAAAAAGAACTTTCTGAGGTATGTTTGCACAACCCACGCTAGGGGTCGGCACGGAAAAAGCAAGCCGCTCTAAAGATGAAAAAACAGTCAAAACTGGGCAAAACAGAACTGCTAGCCACCAACCCGGCAGACACCGCCAAGGTGTTATTAAGCCCATAAGAAAAGTTCTAAATAGTGAAGTATTGATAGAAAAGAGATATGAACTACTTCCGTCGGGAAGAAGATGCACCCTCACCGCTCTGTCCACAGTACACAGAGGACAAGGCGTCCACACAGAAACTCTCAAGGACAGAGTTGTTTGGAGACGACACCTCGAAACGCCAATGGAATCTGCTAAAAAGCACCCAGAATTGACAAGTGAGCAACTTAGCAAGGCCCCGGCACAAAAGATCAGTGTGGAAAAATCTCTCGCATTTTGATATACTGTCAATGAACCATTGAAAATTTAAATTTTATTTGCATCAAATTATTTATTTAAATATTTGTTTAAATTTATTTTTTATTAAATTTATTTAAATTTAAATTGCATCAAAAGTTAAAAAAATACTTAGGGGCAAGTATTAAAAAGATGCCCAATACTGCACACTGGAAAAGTTGCTGAGAGAAATTAGGGAAGATTTAAACACATGAAGAGTTGCATGATGTTCATGCATCGGAAGATTCGATATACATTTGAGATGTCAGTTCTCCCCAATTGGTCTGTAGATCTAATCAGTCTTTTACAGAAATTGATAAGCTCATTCTAAAACTCATGGAGAAATGCGTGGCGCCCTAAACAGTGAAAACAATTTTTCAAGAAGAACCTCAAAGTTGGAATGGCAGCACTAGCTGATTTCAAATCTTATTATAAAGCCACATTAATCAAGACGATGGGTATGATTGCCAAAATAGACAAATGGGTCTGTGGAACAGAATACTTGAGCCATAAAAATTAAAATAAAACCAAACTAACTTTGAATTAATCATAGTCCTGTATTTAAACCTTAATGTGCTATTGCTTCTAAAATAAATTATTCGAAAAAATATTTGCATCTTGGGTAAGGAGAATAATTTACAAATATTACACTGAAAGCAAAATATATAAAAGAAAAAGGTGATGATAATATAGCAACAAAATTAAGGACTTCCACTCTTTGAAAGCCAAGGCTAACACATCAAAAAATAAAAATGAAAAAATATTTGCAAAGTAAATATTAATATTTGATATAGGATTTATATCTACAAATATGGAGAGCACACAAAATTCAATAATATGAAAGTGAACAACCCAATTCAAAAAGGTAAAAACTTTCAAGCTTTGAACAGATATTTCTTTAAAGAAGATACACAAATTATAAACAAGCACATGAAAAGATACCCAGGATAATGTATCACTGAGTAAATGCCAGTTAAAATGACAAGGAGATATCACCACCCCGCCTGTCAGAATGGCTAAAATTGAAAGCCTGAGCATGCCATGTGTTGACAAGATATGGAGGAACTAGAACTCCTGTACAGTAATCCTGCAGATGTGAACTACAGGAAAACACTCCCACAACCTCTGAACAATGCCAGCATATGCCTGTCACCTGAATCAGCTATTCTACTCCTCAGGATTTACCCAAGAGTAAAGAAAGCACACACCTGTGCAAATACCTGAACACAGGTGTTCCTAGCAGCTCCATTTGTGATAGCCAACAACTGGAAACAACCCACATGTCCATTAAAGGCAGGAGATATAGTCACCCAGTCACTGTTTAACCATCAAAAGCAGTGAGGTGGCTGCATCAACATGCAAAACTCTCAAAAGTGTTCATGCTGTGTGGAAGAAGACCAAACAGAACAAAAGTGCACACTTCTCAGCTTCCTATTACTGCTGTCAGAGGTACCCGCAAAGGTGGGACATCAAACAACACAAACTTAATCCTCACACAGCTCTGAAACGCAGGAGCCTAAAGGGCTAAACCCTCAAAGGACCTTGCGATGACCCTGGGCCCACCACACAATTCAGGACACTCTCTCCATATCAAGGTCCTTAACTTAATCACATAGGATAGCATATTTCCAGGTTCCAGGGAATAGGACCTGGACATCTTTAGGGGCCGATATGGTGCGTGCCACAATGCTGTATGATTACATTTACATGAATTCTAGAGAATTTGGACACAAACCTGTGGTTAGAGAAGGCAGATCAGTACTGTCTGAAGGGGACAGGAACAGGGACAAGCAGAAGGAGGTGCTTTGGGAAGTGAAAAATATGGTCATGGTCTTGAGTGCAGTGATGCACAGTGTGTACACATGTGAGAAGTGAGCAGGTGGTGCAGGGCATTGAATGCCAGCTAAGGCTCAGAAATGTAAAACAAGCATGTTCTGATAGATGACATCAGAAAATTAATATGTGACAAATCATTAAGTTTTTAAGGAAAAGGAAGACAGTGAAGTTTGAAACAAAAATCCAAGGGATTAACGATTGGCTCATTAAAACAGAAATCAAAAATTCAATGGGCAGATTAAATAGCAAATAGACAAAGCTCAAAAGAAAATTAAGAAGTTCAAAATAAAACATGAATAATTTACACCATGGAAAGTATGTAGCAGTGAAAACAGGGAAAATATTATAAGAGGTGAGTAAATATGAGCACAAGGAAATGGGCCAAGTTACACACCAACAGGAGAAGAGAAAGAAGGGGAACGGGTTCACGTTTGGATACAGGGCATATGACTTGGGTTTAAGAAGTGCAGCGAGTCTAAGGAAGATAAAGAAAAAAAAAAAAAAGAAAAGAAAGCAGCACATTGTACCCCTTGATTGCACTAATGTACACAGCTATGATTTAACAATAGAAATAAATTTAAAAGAAAAAAGAAAAAATATATATATTATTTTGCTACAGAAAAAAAAAAAAAAAGAAAAGAAAATTCTTGGCAAGACCCATCATAATAAAACGACGGACTTCCAAGGTGAAAGGTAAAGCCACAAAGTGGTCACACAGACAAGGCAACTTACAAAGGCACGATGATCAGACGGACACATGTTCCCCCACAGCCGACGTGGGGAGAAGGTAGAATGTCTTCAGATTTCCTAAGAAATGTAACTGCAAGTAGTAATTTTATATGCCTTCAAAGAGTGAGGAGCAAGGAGCGTGTATTTACAAAGGCCTGAGAGAGTTTATTGTTCGCAGACTTGATGATGGGACATCTAAATATACACTTCAGAACAAAGGGAACTGGATGTGGAAAAGGGACCAGCATTCACAAAGAAACAGCAATCACAGAAAACAGCAAATACATAAATAAAGCTAAGGAAATATTATCTGCATAAGACAACAGCCAACACAATTCCTGAAGGTATGAGTATCCAAGCAAGATATGATTAAATTACTAGGAAAAGTAACATAAATAAGGAAGGAGCCTCTTTAAAATCAGAAGAGTTGCTGAAGGAAAATAAAGATATTAATTAATTTTAGGTTTTGCTGATGCTTATACACAATAAAATGTTAGTAGTTATCCCTGAATATTGCAAAAATGATTAACTAGTGCTAATGAGGTAGAAGAAAATCAAGGTAGAGAGAATTTAACACCCAAAAGAAAATGGGAAAAAAATAGAAAATTTGCATCATTGGTCCTGACCCTCAGCCCTTGACCATGTCCCCTTACTGCTGCCCCCGTCCTGTCACCTGCATGTGGCTCACCTACCTGCCACCTGCATGTCCTTAGCCCCACCTAACAACACTACCTACCAAACTTCTAGGATGAGGGTAAAAAATAGCACAAAGAAGAATGTTTAAATGCATTAAAATAAAAGAAATTCAATTAATTAGCTTAGTATCCAAGTCAAGAAGTGGGAATGGTAACAGAGTAAACCCAAACAGTTAAAAGTAGGAAAATATTTAACGGAAGAACAGGAAATAATTTGCTTTCATTTTTTTTGAAGATTATTTATTTTATTATTTTTATTTATTTATTTGTTTTTTGAGACAGTCTCGCTATGTCACTCTTGGTAGAGTGCCGTGGCATCACAGCTCACAGCAACCTCAAATTCTTCAGCATAAGTGATTCTTTTGCCTCAGCCACCCAAGTAGCTGGGACCACAGGCACCCACAGCAATGCCCTGATATTTTGTTATTGTTGTTGTTGCTGTTGTTGTTGTCATTGTTTAGCTGGCCGGGACTGGGTTCGAACCTGCCAGTCCTAGTGTATGTGGTCAGTGCCCTAACCATTTAGCTACAGGCACCAAGCCAGGAAATAATTTGATAGAGGAAAAAAACAAAACTGAAGGACCAACATCATCGACTTATTTAAAGGAGCAATAAAATGAGCATAAAATAGTCAGGTTTATCTAAGAAAAATGACCGGAGTCCCCCACACAAATATATACATTTAGACTATACCAGGGGTCTGGAACTATAGGAGGAAGTGTTAAAAATTATAAGAGAATATTACAACTCTACACTAATAACTCAGTATTAACTTTACATGCGTAAGTATAAACATATACCTAGACCATTATATGTAATGGTAAATATATATGTAAACGTTATACAATATATAGAAAAACATAAATTTCCTATAACTAAACACATACACACATGTATTTAGGACAAATGAACATTAACAAAACTGACTCAAGAAAAAAACAGAATTTGCGTGTTTCATGTTTAAAATGCTTTGCACTGTACAAAATTTAATAACTTTAATATTATTTAAACTATTACTTTAAATTATTTTTTACAAAGATAAGCAGGGTGCTTTGAGGAATGGCACTTGGGTGAGGCCCAGAGGTCTCTCCTGGGACAAGGTTGGGGCTCCCTGCAAGGGAAGCGGCTGCCTGGGAATCCCCAGACTCAGCCCGAAGACTGTCCAGGGAGGAGGATCGCGGGGCCTCAGACAGGTGGGGACCCCGGGCGCAGCCATCCTGCTCCGAGGAGACAGTACGAGCAAGAGGCTCTCAGGTAATGAGCGGGAAATGTCCCCTCCTCCCGATGTCAAGTGCGCGCCCTCAGGTCTGCCTGCCCTGGCCGACTGCAGCTGACTTGGGAAACGTTTCCGATGCTGTCATCGGAAGTCTAGCTAGTGGGGGGCCGGGGTCTCCCCGCCGGGCGTGGTTTTCCACCTGTAGCAGGGATGCTGCGGTCTCAGCCCCTAGTCCCGCCCAGGCTCTAGGAGACGCGTGTTGCAGCGAGGCCTTGCTTCCTGCTTACGGCCTCCCGAGTCCAGACCCCACGGAGGGCGTCCCCCTACCCATGCAGAAGCATTGGGTCGTGACATAAATCGCCCAGGGTTACACAGAACGGCAGAGGCAGGAGTGAACCCCATGACCTGTTCTTCAGAACCGCAAGCTGGAAAGTAGAGTGGCCCCGTCATCCTGGTGGTAAAGCCGCCCTGTTCTGCAGCTTGTTTTTGTTTGTTTTGTTTTTAAATATTTTTAGTACATTTCAAAATGCTAGAAAAAGTTTTATAGATCACCAGTTTGGAGTTCTGGCTAAAAGGAAAGTTTGGTTCTGCAATGAAAACGTGAGAGCAGGTGATGTGGGATTTGAGGCCCCAAAGTGGTGCGTGGGGGCTGGGAGGGGCTCGAGCTTTGTCCTCACTGAGCTGAGGACACGCAAAGATTGGGGACAAACGCTGTTTGGGAGAAGCGACAGCTCAGCATGATCCCGCCCTGTGGGATAAATTCAAAAGGAAGCCGCAGAGCAGTCAGTCCCAGCAGCTCAGTGACACAGCACTGGACTGTGACTCGCAGTATAAAGTGAACATCCGTGGGCCTATAGGGATGTGAATAAACGATTGAATAAATCAATAGACAGAAGAGAAAAGACAAATAGTCCAGGCAGAAGAATCCCAGAGTGTGTGGAACACAGGCGCCAGGTCTTGGGCGTGGGCTGCGCACAGGGACTTCCCAACCGCACAGTATGTAAACAAGGAATAAAACGTCACTTCCGGTGGATGAACCTGACAAGCACACTTCCGCCGGGTGATTGAGGTCAAGGTTGGCAATAGTAACTCCTGTGAGTGGGGTGCAGCATCACAGAAAGCCACGCATGTCACCAGGGCTTTCCTCCCCCAGACCCACCCCCATCACAAGAGAAAACGCACCAGGCACATTTCAGCAGAGGAGCGCCTTGCACTCTCTCTGCGTCGCCAAGGTCACCAAATGAAAGGGTCGCCCAAAACAAGGAAAACCAGAGAAAGTGTCCCAGGGGTGGGGCTAAGGGGAAGCGAGGGCTGCATGTAATTTGGGGGTCTGTATAGGGTTCTGGGACACAAAGAGGACTTTAGGTAAAAACAGAGAGAATTTGCATGAAATATGAACTCCAGCGAATGACGTCGTATCCATATCGGTTTGTTAATTATAAATGCTCGGCACTAAGCAGGGTGTTTCTAATGGGGGAAGCTACGGAGCTATGCGGGAACTCTACCCTCCTCTGGATTGGTCTTTGAACCTCAAACTGTTCCAAAAAAATGATGTTAAAAACAAGACAACAAAAATGAAATATGTCTAAAATCCACATAATTGTAGCATTTACCCTACAGCCATCACCACTCAGAGTAGTTCCACTTCGTTTTTATTTTATTTTATAGAATTAGTTGAGAAAGGTGTGCGGCTAATTTTATCTGCTTGGTAGTTTTAACAATGGCCAAGTATATTCTCAAATTTGGATTTAAAACATTGCTCCCTGGTGGACACCCTCTATACCAGCTGCCATCTGAAAATGAATTTTCACAGCTTAGTTTTAAGCACCTTGAAGACGGGAGTTTATAATAGAAGTGCTGACACAATCGGAACGGGAGTGGTGTGAATGCTGCGCTATAATTTATACTGTCAGCCCATATTCCAGCACTTTCTCTATGCACTGTGCTTCGCACAAATAGGAGAGGAAGGCTCTGCAGTGAATTATTGTGCAATTAATCATTTGACCATGAGGGATTCATTTACTAATTAAAAACGCAAAAAGAGTAAATTGAAATAACCAGTGACTCCTAAATCATGTCTCCTGAAGCATCAGCTGCACCGTAATAAATCACAGTGTATCAATCAGAGTCCTGCACATCCGGACACCTGTACCTCGGGCCGTCCTGACGCAGTCCTCTGTGCAGGGACGCTTTTTGTATACACAGCAACTAAACTAAAGATGTAGCTAAATATGCACGCATGTGCCTATGCACATATGTGTGTACGTGTACATTAATCCATGCAATATCGAATTCTAAAAAATAGAAATGGTCATAGTAAATCCTGAAGTGAAAAAGCAACAGAAAACACAGAGCAATGTTCGTGTACACAAACAGGATGTCCTCCTTCGTACCACATTGCTTATGGTACCCTGGAACTCATTGCTTATGGTACCCTGTCCTCCTTCGTACCACATTGCTTATGGTACCCTGGAACCGGATGCCTTGATTCTTTTGACACAGGTTAGCTTAGCAAGAAAAAATTAGACAACTTGGCAATTTTCAACACAAGTTTGAAATTTTCTCAGGAGGAATTTAGTGAAGCCACAAGGCGGGTCACCGCCAGGCAGAACTGGCGCTGTTGCAAAGCTCTCCAATGTTTGCGTGATCCCCGGGTTCGCCCTCCGCTCTGACCCACACGCCAGAAGTCAGGAGAAACAGAGCCGCATTTGGCTGTGGTTTGGGCCATTGTTAAAACTACCAAGCAGATAAACTATCCACGCACCTTACTCAACTAATTCTTGGCAACCTTTTGACAAGGTTTTATACCAAAGGTTCCTGAATTCTGCCCCCTGCAGGACCTAGGAGTTGTTCAGGGCCCCTCCCCCGCCCAAAAAGTAGCGGAGACCATGCGCCCCCCGCCGTCAGGGGGCCAGGCGGTGAGGGGAAGACTCTGTCATTAACATTTCTGGTGTGAAACGAACGTCCTTGGGCCCTGGTGGCCACGGTGTGGGAAAGTGGGCTGTACTGTCGCCATCAGAAGCTACGTCCGCGTTGCGCCCAGACCACCCTCCGCAGGCCCCGGCTGGTGTTTCCTCCCCACTGAGGGTGAAACCTGCAGAGGACATGCTTGGCGGACGTGTGGCGAGAGGGAGAATCCGCGCCAGGGAGAGGAAAGGAAAGAGCGTCCCCTTCGCAGCGCGCAGCACGGCATTGTGTGCTGCAGACGCGAGGGCGCTGCCAGCCGCGCTCATCCACGGTGTGCGCTCAACACCAGCGCGCAGGACGCGGGGTTAGATGCTCCGACCAGGGCGGCCAAACGGACAGGCCCTGCCTTCTTAGTCTTTTTTATTCCACATGGGAGAGACATATAAAAAAAAAAAAATGGAGAAAAATATAGAGAAGTTTTTATAATGGGATAATACCATTATGTAAACATAATTTTTGGAGTAACATTAAGTATGATATTAAGAGTTTAGGTGGGGTTAGACAAACTTCAACTTAAAATCTCAGCTTTTCACGTACTAAGGGCTGACCTTGGGCATCTGGAGCCCCAGCAGAAGGAGTTTTAGTGAAGATTAAGGCAGAAAAGGTGTACAATAACCTGGCTCACAGCATAAAGAGTGATAAGTGACAGAAATCAAAACTATCATTTTCACAATACATTTTATCGTTCTTTCATCTATCTTACATCTTACAGAATTTTTCAGAATTTTACTTTTTGGTTTCTAATCTCCATACCAATTTTAACTTTTTCTGCGTTATTCATTTTCCATTTTCCTTCTCAGGTTCATTGCAACCTTTGCGTCCTGTGCATCCCCCCATCCCTACATTGACTCTTCCTTACAATACAAGGCACAATTAAAAGTCCATTATTTAGTTGAGTGCCATAAAATGTATTTAGACTATCAAACCTTTAACAATGTTTTATACCAAATACCAAGGGACTGGAGGACTGATTTTCGTGGATCCCTAGATATTTTGGTTAGAAATAATGTTACTTAATAACTTCATAAATGATCTGAAAAGGCAAATAGCTTTTGTTTGTTTGCTTGGTTTAGAATAGTTTGTAAGTGATACCCTGGCCCTCCTGGTCAGCACTTTATACACATACAAGACAAAATTAGCATCAGGAAATGTAAATTCTAGTTTGAGTATTTCAATGAATGAGGTGAGGTGCATTTTAGTTTAGGGGCATGATTTCACATCCACAAGATGAGAATGGTGGGAAAACAGCACTCTTAATAGAAGAAACTCTTTTTTTCCAAATATCTATATATCTATCCATATAAAGAGAGAGTTTTGTGTGCATACACACACACACACCTCTATGTTTAAGGTTGTGGGAATACCAAAGCCACAGGGATAACCTTCAAGAAGTCTCAGTCCTCAGTCATCTCATAGCTTCGACTATCACTTGTATACTGAAGACAACTAAACCCATCCTGTCTGTCCTTTCTTCTCAGAGTAGTGGTCTCAGAATCTGTCTCTTCTACTGAATGTTCCTGACTTTAGATCCCTCAGGTGGCTCAAATCTGGTTTGTCAAGATGTGTGGAGGGTACACACGCACCAGAGCTGTGCTCCCTCTGAGATTTCTGCAGTGGAGATGCTATTATATGGGGGCAGAGATGGATTAGGTTTTAAAGAGCATGAATCTTGAGCAGTTACATGGGGGAAGCCATCTTTAAGGAAAATGATGTGGAAATGTGAATAAAATACATACTACAGGGACTTGAAAAAGGCCTCCGGCGAGGCTCCACTAGCTTTACTATAAAACTGCCCCTGGGCACACCAGACCTTCGGGCACTGGGCAATGGTTCCTCTCTCAACCTTTGGTCATCCTCCAACCTTTACCCCTGTCCTCTCCCTTTGTGCATGACTTCAGTCCAGTTGAGGAGCCTTTGTTACCCCTCGGCCTTGGCTGGGTCCTCCTCCTGTAAGCCTGATGCTGGACGGCTCTGTCCAGTAATTGTCAGGTTACACTTCCTTATCACGTGCTTCTTGGAGTAGAAGCTCTGACCTTGTATCCCTGATATGAGACCTGGAAGGTGCTCAGTGAAGGTTTAATACATGTGTTTGAGCAGAAATTTATCCAATGAATTTCAGTGAAAGGGTGTACCACATGGTGTATTGTAGAGAAATAACTTAATTCTCCTTTGAGGCCAGGGATGAAAACTTAAGTCTTTTTAATGCAGTGAGTAGAAAATTTATAGAATACATTATCTTACAAAATATAAAATTAAACGCATATTTATGCTCAGGTGTTGTAAAACTATAGTAACTACTAAGGAAAAATAGGATTGTTATAAAAGGGAAATCTTCATTCTTTCAGATTGACAACATGGAGAATGACAAGGCTCTTAAATTAAGGACAGATGTTAGGGAAATATTTTCAATTGTTTTTGATTTGAGGGGGAGATGATATTTTGGCGTTTTTATTTTATTGCAATTTTTAATGTAAGACAGAGCACAGATTTAGCCTGAGGACAGAGTGACCAAGCTGGCTTTAGAATGAGTTGCTTTCTGAGTGAACAGAATGGGACGTGGCCACAGTGATTAATAGGGGCAGTGATACTACCTGGGAAGTTGTGCCTGTGCTGACCACTAATCCTGCAAGCATGCAATGGATACTGGGAAAAGAATGCCACTTTATGTAACTATCACGTGGGCACTGTAATACGAAATCTTTTATGATGTCTGAATATTGATCATGATGCAAAAATATTGCAAAGCAAAAATCATTTCAAGGTTTTTCAGGATAAGCAGATCTGCCAAAGGGTAAGATGTATCTTCAGGATGGCTTAGAAAATCTGGCCTAAAAATTAACCAGGTCTAGGTTTTGCTGCTTTGGTTAAAATACCTATGAGAGGAGTTGATCAAAATTATGTGACTAGGAAATAAATCAATGTTATGAAACTAAAAGCAAATTAAGAACCTTTAAAAGTGAGGTTGTATTTGAACCTCCTGCTGCAGCACTTGTCTAATATACAGTATAATTTGCTTGTTCACATTTGTGTGGTCTGAGTTCCTCCTGCTGGAAGGTAAGAGCTCTGAGGACTGAGATTTCCATCTGTTCTGTTCCTACAGCTGTACCCCGAGCACGTAGAAAAGTGCTTCAACAAACATTTGTAAAACAGTCCTCTGTCTTTTTTTTTCCTCTCTCGTTTTTAGACCTGTCAGTAATGCCAGCCATTTACTTCTTTTAAAGCACTTTTACTCTGTAGAAGGTGATATGTTCACTGGTTGGGTGATGAAGCATGCACAAAATAAATGAATCAGGAAGTCTCTGACTTCCTGGAGCTCACAATATAGCAAGCATTGGGAGTCTATGAAGAACTTCATTACATGGGGGAGAGTGTGGGGTCAGAGCGGCCTCAGTGGTGTCCGTGTCCACAGTAAGCCTGGGACAGACCCCTGGCCCGTGAGCAGCCATCCTGGGGTGGAAGCAGGAAGCAGGGGGAGCCAGAGGCGCTTCCCTGGGCCCAGAATTCAGGCAGACTGCTCAGGGCTCACTGGTGGCCACTCTGCGAGATGATTTACCGTCGGGAAACTTGGTGCCTGGACAGGCTGGAGAACAGCAGGAAGCCACACTGCCCTGGTGTCTCCCTCCCGATGGCGTTTCCACCTTACAAATGCAGGTATTTTAAAGTGGGAAGATGAGGAACACATTAAAGTACCTGAACCAAACGTGAAACAGTGATAACAGTTTGGAAAATAGTAAAACTGTAAAATAAAACATTCATTCTTAATTTCTTATTTGTATAGTTTGCGGTACACAAATGTGTGTGTGTGTGTGTGTGTATCTCTATTTTTCATATTACATGGCTGAAAACTGGACAGTTTTTCCCAAGATGTAGGGAAAACATAGCTAAAGGTGCTTTCTTCCCATTCTAAAAATAGTACTCATTTCCAAGATACTTGTTTAAGAGTCTTTGGTCATCATCTTGGGATATAGAGATAAAGGTTTGGGGGCACTGGGCTTTTAACACCAGTGGAAGGCATTTGCCCGAGGGCCCTGAAAGGGTTAATATATCTCCCCGACCTAAGTACCCCCCAAAGAGCAATTTCCTCCTCCCTCAGCCACACCATTAGCCTCACATTCTCCACTTTCATGTATCTTTAAATAGTTCCCAGAGGGGTGACTTAATAAATCTGGAAACACTAAAATCTAAACTTATGAAATGCCTTTTAAGCCTAAGTGCACTCTGTTCTCCTAAAACATCGTTCTCCACAAGCTCACTGCACGTCCCACCGTCCCAGAGTCTGTGTGCTCATAAGCAATACACACTGAAGTCAAATGTTCCCAGACAATGCTGATTTTCAGAACAGCAAATGGCCACTGACTTAATACAGTCAGTTATTGGGTTTGCATGTTGATTTGTTCTTTTCTGAATTGTTGAAAGTCGACCTTCCGGAATGAGCACCACTCACACGCGCTGCTGTTCCGTATCAGTTGTGAGTCAACCGAATGTGGATTCTTGCCCTTTGATGGTGAATGTTGACAAGAATAACAAGACCATTTTCCACTAATGCTCACGTTTCAAGATCCACATTTTGAATTTTATAGTGTCAGCAGCAAATATCGTTTACTATAAAAACAGTTATATTTGTTTGCTGTTGTGAAGACCAACATTAATTCTAGTCCTGTGTAAAATATCTTTCTTATTACATCCACGTGAACACAAATTCAATTCAGCAAAGACTGACGAGACTGAGAGTCATCTATGTTCCACTCACCCCAAGAGTCCATTTGTATTGAAACCCCAGTGCCAAGTGGACGTTGGAGTTGAGCAGATTATTAGATCAAAAGGGAGGGCAAACAGCCTCTTTTAATGTTCTATGTCAGCAATCGGCAAATTCAGTGTTCTTTAAAAATCAGAAAGAAGAAGAAAAATTAAATTAAATATATAGAAATTAAAATAATGAAATGAATTATTAATACAAGTGACTTGCATTAATTTTGTTGCCCAAACCATATGTAATTTTTTTGTGTGTAATTGTCACCTATAAAATTCATTGCAATTTTTTTTTTTAAATGAAGGAAAAATGGTAATATTCAAAACCAAGGGATGCTGAAAAAATTCTCAGACTCTAGGCCCACACTGTTTTACTTTGAATAGCAACTATGGAAACATTATCCGCCTGTCTGATTTCTCTGCATTCCTCATGGAGAGAAGGGATAAGGACAATCAGTCTTTACTGAGCGGCTGCGGCAGGAGGCCCTCCCGTAGCCAACTCAGCTCATGCTATTGTACTTGCACAAGAATCCTTGCACCAGCTTTTTAAGTGAAATGGTATAATATTTTACCCAATTTTGATTGTAATAAAATTGTGATGCTAAATGATTATTAATAATCATATGCCTTTAGTACACCTCAGTGCTGGGATAGGATGACCCGGGGCTTTCTGTTCCCAAGATTGAGAGAGAGTAAGAGGATCGTTTCTCCTTCCTTACAGGTGGGCACAGTTAAAAAGGTGATGAGGGACTACACGAGTTTAATGTGCAAGGTTTGGGCTAGGTATGGTGCCTCATGATTGTAATCCTAGCACTCTGGGAAGCCCAGGTGGGGAGATCACTTGAGCTCAGGAGTTTGACACCAGCCTGAGCAAGAGCAAGAACCTGTCTCTACTAAAAATAAAAAGCACAGCCATGTGTTGTGGTGGGTGCCAGTAGTCCCAATTACTTGGGAAGCTGAGACAAGAGGATCACTTGAGCCTAGGAGTTTGAGGTTGCTATGAGCTATGATGCCACTGCATTCTACCCAGGGCAACAGCGTATATTAAAAAAAAAAAAAAAAAAAAAAGTTGTATATATTTTTCATAGTATCACACCTTCAATAATACTTTAAAATAACAAAAAGACTTGATTTGTTATTGGCTTAAAAATACTGCTTTTTAATGTTATAGAAATATCAGGCATCACAGTTCATTTAAATTCGTATTTTGAGAAGTTCACTGCCTTTGATTTCAGGTTTCCATTTATAATATTTACTTTCTTACTGTTGCCTAGTACATGTTCACACATTTTTTTTTTTTTATTCAAAAATATTAGGCCAGTTGAACAACTCAGATTTTCTGATTATTTTCTCTCATTCATAGATGGCAAGGAGGAAGGAGGCTCCCATGAGGATGAACCGCCCTGCCCCGCACCAGGCTTTCCGCCCGACAGGTGTCCCCAATTCACAAGCAAGGTGCCCATGAAGGAAATTCAGAAACCACAAAGCTTCAGCTCCGCTGCTTCCTCCTCAGTCTCTCATAGGTGCTACCACCTGCCGCCCACCAGCACCCTGAGTCGCAGCCCAGGGCAGACTCACCAACTGCCCCCTTCACTGGGCCTTGCTGTGAGTCTTGTCCCATAGGCCATGTGCCTGCTGTCTCCACTTTGCACACTCAGCTCGAGCCATGCAAGTACCTAGTGCACCTTCATCATGAGTGTTCACCACTGCTGCTTGTCAGGAGAGCCACTCTGGTGTCATGTCCTCTGTCTGGTGGGGGTTACTTCTCTAGCATACAGATGTCACTGGGGCCTGCAATCTCTGAAACTGAAGGTTGGTACTTACCATTAACAATGTGGTGCCGTGAGGTCTATAAATTAAAATTATCTATACATTATGTGCCTCTAGGAACTTTTAAAAGTATTTTTTAAAGTTCTTCTAAAGTACAATGGCCAGTGAGTTCAATGGCCAATGAGTTCCAAGTTAATTCCAAGTTATTAACTGTGCTGTGCACATGACTATTCTGTTGGAGACTAACGTAAGTATTTATTTGAAATGACTTTTCTTAGCATACCTTTCTTATCACAAGCTTCTCTTATAGCTCATCTTGCACACACGTGTTCTGTACACAGCAGGTGTAACCAAAGGCAATTCTCACTGATACTTACAAAAGTAGTTGTTGGCCATGTCCTTTAATCCAGCTGTGGAGAAGGTCACATGGTTGCAGCACGTTACAGCATTTGACCAACACTTCAAAATAAATCCCAACCTGTACCATGTAAATAACAAATTTGCACAGGTGAATGGTGTGGTGGGATGAGGTCGCTGAGATTTAGTTCTCTTATTTGTGTCTCTGGGGTGCCCGGAGTACACAGAGGAGTTGTTTAATAGTTGTCTGCCATCCCCACTTGTCTTCAAATACCGTGATTTAGATAGAACTCTAATGCATGGGAACAACTTGTCCCCCGAGCATTCCTCAGAATATAAATTAAGTGATATTATAACAGAAGCCCTCTCTTAGCTCAGCATAATGAATATGAACCATCATGTTCTCCTGACCAGGGTTATGGTAAGAGAATGAATTACTCTATTAACATCTCTTTTAAGTAGCATTAGTGGTAATAAATGGAGAGATTTAACGTAATACTGATAATATTATTCATGCAAAAATAGCACACTTTATCTTGTTAAAACAATTAAAATGTGCTTTCAGGATATTTTACAGCACAGAGATATGACGCTAGTGAGTGCTTATTGCATGGTACTGAACACATCAGCGTTAGCCAGTAATGCTGATAATCTGATAAAATCGAAAAGCTGATTTGGGTGCTATGCTAATTCAGGATCATCTTCTTGGCCCTAGGTACTACCCAAATGCTACATACAATTGCAGCAAGCTTTAGTGGTGATATCAGATTAAATTCAATCCCTTTGCTGATAATTTTTTTTCAAAGAAATTACATCCACCGGTCCTCAGCATAAACCCTCTTTAGCTGTTAAGCAGCCTGTAATATTGCATTTTAAGCCTTGTATATTGCTGTTTTCTTCCCAGACATATTTAAGCTTTGTTGTCAGTTATAGATCATCTTATCCCAATCATGTAAATCCAAAAACAAAAAACAGCATAGATAGCTTACATGCATTGCCAGTGACCTTATTCTGAACATAGCATTAAAGCTAACCTTGCTCAACGGCCAAATCTAGTATCATTACATGAATGAAGACAGTACAATCCTCCTGTCACACAGCTCACCATTTAGTGCTTTAGACTGTTTTGTAAATAATTGTATTCACCGTAAGAAATGTTCTAAACAAAGGCAAGTTGGTTGATGGGAAAGGGCCTTCTTTCATTTTGAAGTGATAAAAGAATTCAGGAACGAGATGTGATGGTTGGATGACATTATGAACACGTGAACGGCCACTTTAAAACAGTGAAATGGTGACTTTCAGGGTCTGTGTTTAGCACTATTAAAAAAAAAAAAGTGTGTGGGTTCTGATATGGTTGTGTGGCAGATCAGCGCATCAGCTGCCCTCGCCCCTGGAAAGGATAAAACTTTAGATGAATCTTCATATATTTTTGTGAGATATATACTTCCTTCCTGGTGGGGTTTCTAAATGGTGTTTCTACATATTAGCACAATTTTGTAAGACTCTTTCCAGAGAAGGTTCCCCTCTACACAACACACAAACATTTTTAGATTTTGGCCGGGAGGAATGATAGTTTTTAACCTCAAATATGTGAAGTCAAATCCATGGTTTTAAATATTTTTCTCATTAAAAGGGACTCATAAGTCACTTTTAATTATGATCATGATCATATATTAAGATCATTATCTTTACTATTTCTATATACACTTGTTATACGTTGGAAAAAACAATTATCTTTAAAATCTTGCAGACATGTTACACTGGGGAAATTTTCTTATTTTAGTTAAGACTTCAGCAAAGCCCAGTAAATGGCAATGTCTGTCCTATTTCCCATCAGCTTTTTAATTACTCTCACCATGGTCGTTTTGACTTGATCCCACATAAATTTTGCACGTATGAGTGGAGCTGAAGTTTCCAGGGCGAGATCAGGTTTGCATTACAGACAAAACACATATTTACATGAATGAGCCTCCTTGACTGTACGTAATTAGTCAGGGGACAGGAGACTAATAGGATCCTCAGAGTAGGGACTTAAAGTATTAGTTTCTCATATTTATGATTAATGCTTTTCTTATCAGCCTGAGGCTCTGAATGAGATCATGAAGCATGTGGGGTTAAATGATTCTTTGTTACAAATACAGACATTATACTCCAGTGAAGCCCAAAGGAAAATATTGACTTGCTACTTATACCTTCATCAGAAATAAGCCAACTTGGAGCCAGGAAAAGTTGGTTTTTATTATTTATACTTTTAATTTATACTCTAAATGACTTCTTAAGTATTTGACATGCTTAGATGATACTCTTCCCGTTAGCGGTAGGCAAATTACCATGCAGATGTTCATCTTAATATTCTTTTTTAAATGGCCTACACTTGCACGGTTTGTTACATCTCTGCTTATTCATTT
Organism: Loris lydekkerianus; assembly: GCA_963574355.1. Classification (NCBI taxonomy): domain Eukaryota; kingdom Metazoa; phylum Chordata; class Mammalia; order Primates; family Lorisidae; genus Loris; species Loris lydekkerianus. The sequence continues at coordinate 48,539 of CAUYPK010045800.1, forward strand.
GTTTGTTGGTAAAGAACTCCCAGGATCATATACAAACAATAACTTTCCAAAGTAATAGAGGTGTTACAGTGTGCACATTGATTACTGCAGCTGGATTGGATAATAGAATTCATATTTGGCATCAGTAAATTGAAAATGTTCCCCAGGGGGGCAACATCACCCTGGTTAAAAATCACCAAACTGTTTCAAGAGGTTCCTAAACTTCTCAGTTCACCATGCCCTAATGTCTCAGCATTGTTTTTCTGAAACTCCTCTAGGCCAAAAGAAATAGCAAACCGTTGAGTGTATTAAATAGTTAGATTCAAACAACTTTAATAGTACATATATCCTAAAAACTTCGGAGCTATTTGGAAAAAACAAACAAAATGGAGAGAAAACGATTAAAAAAGTCAATTTCATTCTTTTATGTACATATATATATATTATTAATATTAAATCATAGCTGTGTACATTATGTGATCATGGGGCACCATACATTGGTTTTATAAACAGTTTGACACATTTTCATCACACTGGTTAACATAGCCTTCCTGGCATTTTCTTAGTTATTGTATTAAGACAATTATATTCTACATTTACTAAGTTTCACATGTTCTTCTTAGTAAAGTATCTCAAGAATAGAAGAAAAAGTATCCAATGTACTCAGCCCTACTATGAAACTAATTTTTGGTTTTCACATGAAAGCTATAACCCAGTTATAACCTAAAAATATGGGGAATTGGGAGAGGTAGGGGAGGGAGGGGAGAGGATGGCAGAGGGAGGGTGATTGGTGGGATTACACCTGCGGTGCATCTTACAAGGGCACATGTGAAACTTAGTAAATGTACAATTTCATTCTTAATTGCAAATACCGGTAGATGAGATGGTTACACCTGTTGTGCACTGCACAATTTCTCCAACATTGATATTGGATCAGACGCCGTCACCCTCAGGGGTCAGTTACATTGATTTCCATGAGGCACATGATTTCCCATGTGACAATCTCCCAAACCCAGTTTCCCCCAAATGTGCTGTCATTGGAAAGGATGGAGCACCATCCAAAGTGAGGACTGGGCATCACCTCCTGCTCAGCATGTGCAGTGTGGGACTCATGTCAGACACGTCCCCTGGTGCACAGGTCATAGGGACCGCAATACTAAGCCATGTCCAAGGTGTCATTCAGTTCTTACAGTTAACAAGTGTTGTGTGTGCCATGAAGTCCCCATAACAGTGTGTTGCATGCCTGCTACATGTGAAGTGCTGGGAGTGTCAACAGCTGTGTGGGGACATGCGGTGTGATGGTCACATTGAAATGTGCTTCAGACAGAAAATCCCCAGGATGCCTGCAGCTCAGGCTGGTAAGGACAGAGGGGCTTCTGGGGGGTCGGTAATGATCCAGGGGTACTGAGGAGATGGTATGTGCTGAACACTGTGGGGGCGGAAGGGTCTGTGGCAGGTGTCAGGGAAGACAGGGACGCAGGGTCACTGCCCAGCGGAGCAGCCAGGTGCGCTTTGCTGGGATGAAGAGCACAATAGACCAGGTGGATTCAACGGGGGCCAGAGAAGAGAGGCGAATGCAGATTCTGGCTCAGATGTTCCCGAGACACTCTAGTGAAGGTTCCTAATGGAATCTTAAACTACAGATGTGGAATCACAGTCTTGAATGAGATCCCCAGAAAAAGCATGAGCACTCTCCAAGAAGGTAGAGGAGGCTGAGGCCAGTTGTCCAAGGCCAGCAGGAAATCCGGACCAAGGTTAGGAAGAAATTAGTGTGATTTTGGTTGCACAAACAAAATAAGTATGTTCAGAGAAATACTTTGGTCAGTGAAAGAAAAAAATAAGTCCAGCCTGGCTTAGCTCCAAAGACTGCATTTTTCCCTCAAACTGCCCTTTTAATATGTCATGTGTGACGGGGGAACGAAGAAGGCTAATAAATAAACAGAGGACTGTGAGGGAAACAACTGGAAGCCACAGGTGTTCCCTGCACAGAGCAGAGGGCTGCCGTGGACTGGGGTGGGCTCACTAAATCGCACGCAGCACCTGGTGAAGTGGCCAAAGAAAAATACATGTTCTTCTAATAAAATAATTGAAATAAAAAATAAATAAAAATGTTAATCCGTTTTAGGAATAAAATAAGGTCTTGGGGCATCATACAACTTCCCCACAGACATATGGTGAGGAGCCTGCAGGCTAAGGCACATCCAGCTGCACAATCTGTCCCAGTAGAATCCTTGACCAGCACCTGGAAATGTGTACAAGCCACAGGCAGCAGATTTACAAGAAGAGAATGCCAGCCTTGTAATTTGGATGTCCAACCTATAGTATCATAAAGAAATCCACATTTAGCTGAGGATGCTTTAGAAGGGTTATTGGGTATGCATAGTATAATCACAAGTGTGCAAAGGCAGCCCCTGTTGGTGAGATGGTCACACGAGTTAGTAGGAGACTTTAAAAGAGTAATTTGACGATAAATATATATCAAAAACCTAAAAATATATAAACATTTTGACCCAAAAATTCCACTTGTAAAAACTTGCAGGAATTTTTACTAACTCCCACCTTAGGATCAACGATACCCTAAAAAAGAAAATCAAAAAGATAGAAACAATTTAAATGGAATATGAATGGTAATTCCATGGGTTGGGTAGTCACATAGTCATTAAGATTTTTGTGTAAAGGACTTATATTCATGATATCATGTTAAGTAAAAAATAAAAATTAGAAACAGTTTGTTCTTCATTTTGTGAAAAGAAGATCTTCATCTCTTAAACTGAAGCAAAAGGAATTTCACACCAAAGTGTGTCACTTGGGGTCTGGGGTGAAGGTCTGGCAGGTGAGTGGGACAATGAGATGAGATCACACCTCAGATTATCCTGGGAAGCATGTTCTGGAAAAGAGATGCCTGGTAGCTGCAGGGAGGCGCGTAGTCAGAGAGAAGCGTGTGGCTGTGATTATTGTCATGAGGGATGACGTGTGGGGTTTTTCCACCCCAGGTTCCCAAACCACATAAACAAGAAAATAAACCCTCAATGCCATATAGTCTTTGGGCTATCGAGTGTGGCTCTTACAATCTAAAATACATTAAGAAAGCTTAAGGATACTTAATTATAATTTCAGCTGTTGGACAAAGGGCTGAAAGGAGGTTAGATTTAGATAAAGTTAGAAATAACCAGAACTGTTATTTGTATTAATTACTATAGCCCAGATGAGAAACAAGGACCAATCATGTGAATATAAAAACATGCTGAAATGTGGATGAGCATATTAAAGAATGATTGAATAAGATCCAAACCTGGTTGGCGCAGCCTCGTGGGGCTGCCTGGCCTGGCTGGCGTAAAGACGGTCCTGGAGAAACAGCTTCTGCAGTGCCGACTTCGGGTGAGCTCCCTCCTGCACATGTAGAAGGCCGCTTTCTCCTTGTGCCCTCATGGGGCGGGAGGTGGGAAAGGGTGCTGCTGTCTCTTGTAATAAGGGCACTAATCCCATGGTAAGGACTCTACCCTCTGGACCACATCTCACCCCAACCACCTCCCAAAGACCCCACCTCCGAACACCGTCACACTGGGGATCGGGGCTCCAACATGTGACCTGTAGGGAGACAGGGTCAGTCCATCACACTGGGGATTAGCTTCAAAAACACTATTTAATTTAATTTCATATTTAAATATTCTTCAAAATGAAATTGTATGAAAGCCAACAAAATGCATAGTGTTTGGTTTTTAGAATAATTTTACGTCTACATGAAATAATGAAGAAACAATACCTGGCAAGTTGAAGCCAGTTTCCGCACCATCTTTGAAGCCATGGGGCAGCCTAGTACTGTCATGGGACATGGCTTTGCTGTCCAGAGCACTCTGCTCACCCTTAGCTCTGAACTGACCACAATGGTGGGTCCACATCATGGCCAGTGTGCCCAGTCTGCACTCCAGGGAGCCAGTCTGGGTGGCCTTCCTCCTTCTGGTTCCAAGGGTTCACCCACTCTGTGGGCTGCCCCTGTCCTCTTCCCTGTCCTGTCCTGGGACACACACCATAAGGTCTGACTATAAGGTTTGGAAGCACTTTTCCTAGAAAAGCCTCTGATTCAAGATGACTGTGGTTAATTCATTGCTCCAGAGACTCTGCCAATCTCAATTTCAAGAGAAAAGTCATGATCAAGGATTTAAACTAACAGAACCCTCGCTAATTTCTTATAAGGATGGCCAGGTGACCAGAGGCGGGTGAGCTCTACCAAACCACTGAAGATGCTTTCCATGAAGGAGCGGTCATGAGAGCAGCAAGGGACACCCCAGGACACACTGAGGCACGAAGATTACAGGGGGCGTGAAGGCACTGCATCTGTGTGTGAGGAGCTGAGGCTTGAGGCCTGTCAACGGGAAACAATGTACCCAGGAGACCCAGCGAGGCAGAGTGCATGGTTACAGATTTAAAGCACGCTTGGTCATCTGCCACTGGAAATTCCGACTTAGGAAGCCAAAGGCATTATGGGAAGCAGTTGCCGAAGTCACAATGTGACCCCACAGCCCCTGTTTTTGTCCTCAGCTTAACCTACTAACGTCATTCCATTATGAAAACAAAGCGACTCCAGAGTGAGTGGCATGAAAGATAAAAGAGATTCTGCCAAGTAATGGAAACAACAACAACAAAAAGTTAAAAGCAAGCCCACTTGGTGCCTGGCAAATTGGGTTACATCCCAGCTAGGAAAATCAGAAATCTTGACTTTGGTCCTGGAGCCCAAGGTTATATTCAGAAATGTTCTCTTCAATCAGCCATTTGGATTTAGAAGCAAGAGGAGACGTTGCTCTAATGAACCTTCTCTATATTTTTCCCAAGATATTTCATGTTAGAGCAAACACATAAACACAGATTTGAAGTTTGGCTCACATAATGTGAAGAATCTCTTCGTGATGGATTCTAGGGCCCTGGATTGGATGAGAGGGACACAGCCCTGAGCCCGGGGAGAAGAAAACTTGGTCATCAGACCGTCCTCGGAAATCTGCATTACATAGCTCTGCCTCTGACATGTCAGAGGAAACCTTTCCTTTTGTATATTTCTATTGGTAGCTGCAGCAAATAAATGAAGTTCCAGATTATGGCTGATTCCATGAACCTGGTTACTCTCACTGTAAGTGGGCACTTGAAATTCATTCCAAAGCTACAGGGTGATTACAAGGGTTTCCGGGTACAAGGAGGGAGAAGAGATTTATAACACAGAAATACAATTTACAATTAATTAGGATTACAATTAATTTACAATTAATCAAATGAATGGGGCAGCTGATTAAAAAACGAGGGTATGTATCCCAGTGTTCACCTGCATCTCCGTTTCTGTGAACATTGAGAGCAAAGGAAGATAGGCTTTGTGAAGAAACAGCATCCCAGGATCATCTCCTTAGAGTCACAGATGTGGTTTTTATCCCTTTGTAAATATTTTCTAACTTTCTGTTTCCTTAGCATTAGACTTTTAATTGCAGTGTTAGAATTGGTGTTTTAGTTTGAGTGACCCATCGGGCTTTGATCTGTTTTCACCTCTCTCTCAGTCACCAGGAGCAGGACGACTGTCTTCACCCAGCCAGCCTGGACCAGACCATGGTGACCCTGGGGTGAGGATAGGGACTGTGTAGGCCAAGAGCTGTTGTGGTTTTGGTTCCCTGGTCAACCGCTCCTCTGCCGTCCAGCCTGAGTCTGAAGCTTGGTTTTGTTTTCTCCAGCTGTTTTGCTGGCTGGCTAGATGGGCCTGGACCCTGAGTCATGTGCGTCCTCCTGTGGTTCCCGTGTGCCTCTGTCCTCCCTGGGACCTGACATCCCAGCATCACTGCTCCTTTGGGGGCCAGCAGGGTCCTGGCTCCATCTGGGCCCTGGGCCTGTGTTTGTCTTCTCTGAATCACTGCTTTTAAACCTTCGCTCAGTATCTTTTCTGCTTTGGAGCAGAGAATAAATGAAAGCTAAAACTTACTGCTCTGACGTAACCATATTTTTGAAACAAAATAATCAGACGCTGAGATACAGTTGACTTTGGCTCGTGGATGCTGTGCACCGCTGCTTTCTCAGAGTCTTCTCAGAGTCGGTGCCTGGGGAGCAGCCACCTTCCTTTCCCAACACACTGAGAAGGCACATTCCAGAACCCTCTATTCCTCCCAAAGGGATATTCTACTAGAGGGAACCTTTCTTCCCCAAACTGAACTCACTGTCCAGTGTCACAGCTGGTGCCTTAGAGTTCTCGGCAGAAATGACGGGTTCGCTGCCCGTGACTTCCGGAGAGGCCTGGGGTGCACAGCCTGAGTGAGCTCCACACCTGGGCCTGGTGGACTCTGATGTTCAAATTGGATATTAATGGCCTTTGATACTGCTAGTGTGGAAGCTTATTTCTTCTGATCATGATTAAATTGATCAAAATTTGTAGCAATAGATTTGTATATATTCTTATGTCAGGAAAAAAACAAAACTGATAATGTTCTCTCAAGGTCTTCGCTCAGATATTAACTGAATAGCAGTTTACGTGGAAACAAACAAAGAAGGACACTCAGCATTGTAAATTACTTTATAAGGCTTTTCATTTTTTGACGTGTAATTTTTCTGTGCTTGACAGCCATTTTAGGCTATACGTCATTAACAGATGCATGTAATGCAACAATTGCACATCTCGGAAAATTGAGGGAGAGAGACGGGAGTGCTGAAGAGAGGAAACCCACATGCAGAGACACGAGCAGAGAAGGGTGGGGGCAGGTGGACAGATGGTGGAGGAAGGTACACGGGCCACACACAGACAGACAGACAGAGGAAAACTCACACTCAGAGACAGAAGCAGAGAGAGATGGGGGGATGGACAGATGGTGGAGGAAGGTACACGGGCCACACACAGACTGACAGAGGAAAACTCACACTCAGAGACAGAAGGAGAGAGATGGGGGGATGGACAGATGGTGGAGGAAGGTACACGGGCCACACACAGACAGACAGAGGAAAACTCACACTCAGAGACAGAAGGAGAGAGATGGGGGGATGGACAGATGGTGGAGGAAGGTACACGGGCCACACACAGACAGACAGAGGAA
>CAUYPK010045801.1:0-10650 GCA_963574355.1 Loris lydekkerianus
AATATGCAGAGTTTGGTACTATGAAATTTCTGGCATCCACTGAATGTATACTCCAAAGATAAGGGGAGGACTACTTTATTTAATTGTTTAAAAATTAATACATCAGCAAGATTACTCTTTTCCACTGTCAATTTCTGTTCAAGTGACAGGTAGGGTGTGGATAAAGTGAAGCAGAGAAGAAGCAGTTGAATGAGGTTTGTCTTAGAAATGGGTTAACATATACTTTGGTCTTGAATGAACAGCCATCATCTAGTGATTCCTTTGGAATTTTGTTCCCCAGTAGTTCTGTGAGGGGCTAGGTCTGCTGCAATCTCAGGTACAGGCTACTATTTTTAAAGCTCTTTTTAGAAGCCAGATACTGTGTTTTTCTCACATCATATCACTGAACCCTCTGAACAGCCTAATGGAGATTATTTCCTTTTTATGGAAAAGACATGTGTGCAGTTTAGAGCTGATGAAGAATTTTCCCAAGGTCATGCAGCCAGTAAATTGCAGAACCCAAAGTTGAATCCTTTTGGATACCAAACCCTATTCTTACCACATGTTAAGTACCCACTGCATAGAGTCCACAAAAATGAATGACTTGCATTCCCAGCCTTCGAGCAGCACACAATCTCAGGAGGAGAAGGATGTGGCCACAAGTGCTATCCAGCCATGTTAATAGAGCAAAGTGCCACCCAGCTATTTCCACTCTGCAGACTTCTTTGATTAGAACTGTAGTAAGTGCCCTTTTACAAAGCAGAACTTTAAAAGTGAAATAAGCTGGAGTAACATTATATTTAAAGGTAGTAAATTATTATATCCACCTTAATTCTTTTCATACAAACTTTTTTTATTATAAAATTTTTCTAACAAAAGTTGGGAGACTTGTACTGTTAATACCCAGATGCTCATCATAGTTAATATTTTGCTTTTCTCACACTGTCATTCCTTGTGTCCATCTATCAGTCCATCAAATTTTTGTATGTATTTCAAAGTTGCAGATATCAGTTCATCCCTAAATGCTTCAGCATGCATACCATTAATTAGAGTTCAATATTTGTTCTTTTAAAAATTTTATTTCTTTTTCTTCATTAAATCATAACTGTATACATTGATGCATGTATGGGGTATAGTGTACTTATTTGTTATACAGTGTACTTATTTGATATAAAATGCTTACATCGAACTGATTAACACATCCATTACCTTGCTTACCTATTTGTTGTGGTAAGACAATCATACTCTATCAGTGTAACCTGGCTTATTGTACCCTCAATGAATCCCCAACAATAAAAAAAGAAAAGAAAGAAAAAAAGAAAAAGAAAAAAGGACATACTCTTTCCTTAATAGTTTTGAAATGTACCATTGCATTATGTACATTAAGTGAGGTACCATACTCTATCAGTGTAACCTGGCTTATTGTACCTTCAATGAATCCCCAACAATAAAAAAAGAAAAGAAAGAAAAAAAGAAAAAGAAAAAAAGACATACTTTTTTCTTAATGGTTTTGAAATGTACCATTGCATTATGTACATTAAGTGAGGTACCCCCCAAAACCCTCCCTCCTCACAGCCTCCCCCCTCTTCCCTCTCCCTCCTCTTCCCTCCTACTTTCTGGACTATAATTATGTTTTACTATTCATATATGAAGGTGTGGGTGATTATATATTGATGTCATAATAGTATTGAGTACATTGGATACTTTTTTTTTTTTCCATTCTGGAGATACTTTACTAAGAAGAATATGTTGTAATTCCATCCAGGTAAACTTAAAAGATGGGGACTTGCTCAGGCTCAGGCTGGTCTTGAAGCACCCACATTGGCTTCTCAGAGTGCTAGGATTACAGACATGAGCCATCATGCCCGGCCTATTGTAACACTTTTCTAAGAATGTGTTCCACCTCCATCCAGGCTGATACAAAATATGTAAAGGGTCAAAATTGTTTGATGGCTAAATAGTACTCCATGGTATACATATACCATAGTTATTAATCCATTCATGAATTGATGGGCACTTGGGTTTTTTCCACATCTTCGTGATTGTAAATTGGACTGTGATAAGTAATCTAGTGCAAGCATCCTTGTGATAAAATGATTTTTCTCTTCCGGGTAGAAACCTAGTAGTGGGATTGGAGGGTCAAATGGAAGATTTATATCGAGTTCTTTGAGGATTCTCCGTGTTTTTTTTTTTTTTTTTTTTTTTTGTTTTTTGTGGTTTTTGGCCAGGGCTGGGTTTGTACCTGCCACCCCTACTCCTTTGAGCCACAGGCGCTGTCCTCTCCATATTTCTTTTTATTGAGGTTGTATTTGTTTGAAATCCTACCAACAGCATAAAAGTGTTTCCTTCTCTCCATATCCTTGCCAGCATCTGCACCTTTGACATTTTGTGATCATGGTATCTCCCCTTCCAGGTAAGTATGACCTTTGACATTTTGTGATGTGGGTTGTTCTCATTGGGGTTAGGTGATATCTCAGGGTAGTTTTGATTTGCATTTCTCTGATGGTTAGGAATGATGAACATTTTTTTCATGTGTTTATTGGCCATTAATTTGCCTTCAGAAAAGTTTCTATTCTTGTCTCTTGCCCAGTGGTGTAAGGGATTGTTGGCTCTTTTTATGTTACTTAATTTGAGTTCTCTATAGATTCCAGTTAGAAACCCTTTGTCAGATTTGCAACACACAAATATCTTTTCCCATTCTGAAGGTTGTCTATTTGCTTTAATTGTTGTGTTCTTAGTTGTGAAGAAGACTTTCAGCTTAATCACGTCCCATTTGTTTACTTTTGTGATTGTCATGATTGCCACTAAAGTCTTCTTCATAAAATCTTTCTCCAAGTTGACATCATCAAGCATTTTCGCACACTTTCTTCTTGGATTTTTATAATTTCATGTCTTATACTTAAATCTTTCATCCCTCTTGAGTCCCTTTTTGTAAGTGGTGGAACATGCAGGTCCAGTCTCAGTCTTTTACATGTGTTAATTCAGTTACTCCAGCACCATTTATTGAATATAGATTATTTTACCCAGTGTATGCTTTTGTTTGGTTTATTGAAGATCAGATGATAATAAGCGACTAATTTCATCTCCATTTTTTCTATTCTGTCCCATATGTCTATGTCTATATTTTTGTGCCAATACCATGCTGTTTTGATCACTGTGGAACTGTAATATAACCTGAAGTCAGTAGAGTGATGCCTCCAGCTTTCTTTTTATTACTAACAATTGCCTTGGCTATACAGAAATTTTTGTTTTTTTTTTTTTTTTTTTTTTTTTTTAGTTTCAAACAAAATGAAGAACTAATTTTTCCAGTTCTTCAAAGTATGGTGTTAGCATTTTAATGGGGATCGCATTAAATCTGTAGATTGCTTTGGGTAATATAGACATTTTAGTAATGTTGATTCTTCCCAGCCATGAGCATGGTATGTTTTTCCATTTGTTAATGTCTTCTGCTATTTCTTTTCTTAGGATTTAATAATTCTCTTTGTAAATATCCTTCACCTTCTTTGTTAGGTATGTACCTAGGTATTTCATTTTCTTTGAAGCTACTGTAAAGGGAATTATGCCCTTGATTTGCTTCTCAACTTGACTGTTGAGTTTATACAAAGGCTATAGATTTGTGAAAATTGATTTTATACCCTGAAACATTACGGTATTTCTTGATGACTTCCAGGAGCCTTGTGGTTGAGTCTCTGGGGTTTTTTAAGTATAAGGTAATATCATCAGCAAAGTCGGAGAGTTTGACCTCCTCTACCCTATTTGGATGTCCCTGATATCCTTCTCTTGCCTGATTCCATTGGCTAGAACTTCTGTAACTATGTTGAATAGTTGTGGTGATAGTTGACATCCTTATCTTGTTCAAGTTCTAAGTGGAAACGCTTTCAGTTTTTACTCTATTCAGTATGATATTGGCTGTGGGTTTGACATAGATGGCTTTAATCAGTTTAAGAAATATGCCATCTATGCCTATTTTCTTAAGTGTTCTTCTTGGGAAAGGATGCTTACTTTTGTCAAATGCTCCTTCTGTATCTATTGGGAGGATCATATGCTCTTTGTTTTTGGTTCTGAGTGAATGGATTTCAACTAGCTCATAGATGTATGAAACTAGCTTGGGGAGTTTGCTAGAAGGCAGTTTATACGGAAATTCTCAAGACTGGCCCAGTAAGGGAAAACCTCTAGATGATATCAGCCTGGGGAAAAACTTTATTAAAAACACTCCAGTGCCAATCACAGCAACAACAACAACAACAACAACAACAACAACAACAATAAATACATGGGACTTAATCAATTTAAAAAGCTTCTGCACAGCTAAGGACACAACAATTAAAGTAAATAGAAAATCTTCAGAATGGGAAAAGATATTTTTATGTTACAAATTTGACAAAGGGTTGATAACTAGAATCTTTAGAGAACTCACATTAATTAACAACAACAACAACAAAAAAAAAAAACTGAAAAAATCCTTTTGACTGGGCAAGAGACATGAACAGAACCCTCTCTGAAAAAGACAGGTGAATGGCCAACAAACACATGAAAAAATGCTCATCATTCCTAATCATCAGATAAATCTAAATCAAAGAGATTTAGATTGAGATATCATCTATCCTTAGTGAGAACAGCCCACATCATAAAGTCCCAAAGCTGCAGATGCCGGCCCCTTTGTGGAGGAAAGGGAACACTTACACACTGTTGATGGGATTGGAAATGAATAAATACAGCCTCTTTTGAAAGAAGTAGGGACAATTCTCAAAGAATTCAAAATAGACCTTCCATTTGACCCTCAACCCCATGACTATTTGCCCAGAAAAAAATCATTTTATCATAAGGAGATCTGCACTAGATTGTTTATTGCAGCTCAATTTGCAATCACCAAGATGTGGTGTCAATCCAAGTGCCCATCAACCTATGAGTGGATTAATAAACTGTAGTATATGTATACCGTGCAATATTATTCAGCCACAAAGGATGTAAACTTATACATTGTTTATATTAACTTGGATAGAGCTGGAGAGCATTCTCTTTAGTAGAGTATCACAAGAATGGAAAAGGAAGCATCCACTGTATTCAATATTAATATGAAGCCAGTAGATGATCTAATACACACCTACACGAGAGAAAAACAAAACTTAATTCACTTGAGGATCGGAGAAGAAAGGGAGGAAGGAGGGGAATTGGTGTCACCCACCTAACGATCACAATGTCAGGGCATACAGCACACCTCCTAGGTGAGGGGCACAACTACAACAGGAACATTACCTAATGAACGCAAACGTTATAACCTGATTATGTGTACCCTTATATTAATCTAAAATAAAAGACAAAAAAACTGGCCCTGTACTTACTAAACCCACTAATCACCTAGGTTGGGTTGATGCAAAGGAATCACTCAAGTATGAGGGCAGGAAGAATATCCTAGTCATTCTGTTCTACCCGTGAGACAGTACCAAGCAAGAATTTTGACTGTCTTAGGCAGGAGGAACACGGTGATGGATTAGTTGAGAGGATGAGGCAAGGCCCAAATGAAAGCAAGAAAGGAGTGAAGGATTAAATGTTATGAGATTAAAACCATCAACCTAGAATTCTATACCCTAGAAACTAACTTTCAAAGTGAAAGAGCAATAATATGTTCTTTTTTTTTTTTTTTTTTGAGAAACACATTTTTATGGTTTTTCTTTTTTTGTTGTTGTTGTTATTGCAGTTTTTTTGGCCAGGGCCTGGTTTGAACCCACCACCTCCAGTACATAGGGCCAGTACCCTATTACTTGAGCCACAGGTGGCACCCAATAATATATTCTTACACACTCACACATGAGGTATTTTCTTGTGAATATATCTACCTTGCAATAAATTTCAAAAGCATCTTTTTTAGAAGGAATGAAAATAACACAGGTCACAATATCAGATCTACATAAAGAAAGGAAAGCAACAAGAAGGAGTCAGTAAAAGGAAATTAAAAAAAAAATATATATATGATATTAATTGATCTAAAGGAATAAGAATTTCAGATAATAATGCAAACACTGTTACATATATGTTAAAATACAAATATCTTATATATGTATTATATCCTTTTGTATGAATGAAATGAGTGTAATGAATGAAAGAAGAAATAAAAGAATAAAATTATTTTAAAATATTTTTTATCTTTTGTAAAATTAGGATTATTTTGTTATTGTAAATTACCCTCACTACCCGTGAAGCAATATAAAGTTAATTAAATTTGGACATGGAAATAGTTACTAATGTATTTATATAAGTAGTGAGACAATATAATATAATATAATATAATATAATATAATATAATATAAATATATATTATATGTATAAATAATAATATAAATATATATTATATAAATAAAAATAATATAAATATATATTATATATAAATAATAATATAAAAGGTGGAAAAAATAAATATAACATGCTATGAAAAAAGAGAATTTAATCATATGAAATGTTTAATTAAAACAAAAAAATTTAAGTAGTGGAATTGTGGGGTCAAATGGGAGATCTAATTTGAGTTCTTTGAAGATTCTCCATACTTCTTTCCAAAGAGGTTATGTTAGTTTGCAGTCCCACCAACACTATAAAAATGTTCCCCTCTCCACACCCATGCCAGCACCTGAAACTTTGGAATTTTGAGATGTGGGCTATCTTACTGCGGTTAGGTGATACTTCAGGGTGGTTTTGATTTGCATTTCTCTGATGATTAAGGACGATGAACATTTTTTGATATGCTTGTCAGCCATTCGTCTGTCTTCCTCAGAGAAGGTTCTGTTCATGTCTCCTGCCCAGTGATAGATGGGATTGTTAGCACTTTTTTTGTTGATTAATTAGAGTTCTCTATAAATCTTAGTTATCAAGCCTTTGTCAGATTTGTAATATGCAAATATCTTTTCCCATTCTGAAGGTTGTTATTTGCATTGATTGCTATTTCCTTAGTTGTGCAGAAACTTTTCAGTTTAATTAAATACCATTTGTTAATTTTTGCTGTTGCAATTTCTCCCCACCCATCACACTAGGCATCTATCTAGAATATAAAAAATCATTTTATCATAAGGACATATGCAGTAGATTCTTTATCACAGCTCCATTTATAATTGCCAAAAGGTGGAAATAACCTGAGTGCTCATCAATTCAGGAATAGAGTTAAAAACTCATGGAATACTCTTCATGAATACTCATCATAAAAAATATGGTGACTTTACATTGTTTGTATTAACCTAGATGCAGTTGAAACACATTCTTCTTAGTAGAGTATCAGAAGTATGGAAAAGCAAATATTCAATGTACTCAATACTAATATGAAGCCACTAGATGGCCTAATTCACACCCACATAGGAGAAAAACTCATTTCAATTCCGGTTGGGGGGAGGGAAAAGAAAGGAGAGGGGGAAGGGGAAGAGGAGATGGGGTGCTCCCACTGAATGGGCACAATGTAGGGGTGTATGGCACACCTTTTATGTGCATGACATAACTACGAGAGGGACTCTACCTAACACTTTCAAATATTATTGGTTGTTTGTACCCTCACATTATGCTAAAAAATAAATAAATGCATAAAACAAAATCCACAAAAGACAAATATGGGGGAACAAATGACCATTAAAACAGTAAAAATGGTAGGTATTGAGCTAACTATATCAATAATCACTCTGATGTCAATGACCAGAGTGTAACAATTAAGAAAATGAGATTTTTAGAGTAAATAAAAAAAAACTAAATTATATGTTGTGTACAGGAAACTGGCTTTAAATAGACAAACACATATAGATTGAAAGTAAATAGGTAGAGAAATATTTAACACGTCTACACTAAGAAAAAAGTGAGAAAAGCTATGTTAATTGTAGACAAAGCAGACTTTAGAGCAATTAACAGGGATTAAGTGTGACATTACATTGTTGCAGGAAAATGGTGAATTAAAATTGACAGATACTTACACCAACAATATAGAGGAAGAAATCTTTAATTGCCGTCAAGAACATCAGGTGCCTTCAGGTGTAAATGCTGAGTTCCCGGGAAACAGTTTTTTCCAAACTCTCTTATACATATTTTTTCCAGCTCAGTATCAGCTGCAGAGTTATAGATACAACAAAGAGTTAATGATTATATTTCTCAAGGATCCAGGGTGCTGTTATCTTTAAAGTTTGTTCTTATCTTTGGAGGATGAATTCTTTTGCAGTTGCCTGCTGCATTCTCAGGATCATTAATACGTATAAGATTTATTTCTTCTTCCCCAACATCATGATAAAGGAGACAATTTGCCATGAAGATGCAGCAACCCTTAATATTTTGATTTTGACAAAGGCTTGATAATTAGAATCCACAGAGTGCTCAAACTAATCAAAAAGAAAAGAACAAATAACCCCATTTCTATGTGGGCAAGAGACTTGAACAGAAACTTCTCTGAGGAAGAGAGGTGCATGGCTTACAAACACAAGAAAAAAAGCTCAACATCTTTAATCATTAGAGAAATGCAATCAAACTACTTTGAGATATCATCTTACTCCAGTAAGATTATCCCACATAACAAAATCCCCAAACTACAGATGTTTGCATAGAGAGAAGGGAACACTTCTTCACTGATGGTGGAAATGCAAGCCAATATGGCTATTTTGGAATGAATTTTGGAGAATACTCAAGGAACTAAAAGTGCACCTACCCTTTCATCCTGCAATCCCTCTATTATTTACCCAGATGATCAAAAATCATTTTAAAACAAAAAATTTGTACCAGAATGTTTACTGCAGCACAATTTACACTTGCTGAGACATGGAAGCAATCCAAGTGCCCATCGACCCATTAATGGATTAACAAATTATGGTATATGTACACCATAGAATACTATGCAGCCATAAAATGGAGACTTGACATCTTTTCTGTTTACCTGGGTGGATCTGGAACATATTATTCTTAGTAAAGTATCTCAAGAATGGAAAAAAAATTATCCAATACTACTATGAAATCAGTACATAATCACCTACACGTTCATAGGAATGGAAAAACATAACTATAGTCCAGAAAGAAGGAGGGAAGAGGAAAGATAGGGTAGGGAAGGGTAGGACTGGGAGGAGGGAGAGTATTTGTGGGGGACCTCACCTAAAGTGTATAATGCAAGGATACATTTCTAAACTATTGAGAAGAGTATGAATGTTTTCACTACAACAAATAAGTAAACATGAAGATGGTTACGTTAATCAGTTAGATGTAAGCATTCCACATTATATATCAAATCAGCACATTGTACCTCATAAAAGTGTTGATGTACACAGTTACGATTTCATAAAGAATTAAAAACAAAAATCCAAAATTCATCACACAAATACTATCATAGTGGAATTGCTGTGTGTGTGTGGGGCAGATTCCTGGCTGTTCCTTTTCTGCCAATATCCCAGTGACCCATCCCTGTGGCAGCTGAAGTCTGTCCTGAGCACTTGTTATTTCCACTCTCAGGTCAAAGGGCCTCTGCATACGGTCTCCTCCCCAACACATGAATTTCCACTGGGCTCCATTTCCCATCCAGATGCACCCTCTGCCACCCTCCCTGTTCCAGTGAAGGACACCACCCCTCATGCAGGTGCTCCTGTAGGACTCTTGTCCTCATTCTGACTGCCCTCTTCTCTACACCCACAAGTATGAGTGAGTCTCTTGGTCTTTGCCTGCAGCACAGATCCTGGTTCTGACCCCACTATCTATCTCCACCCCCACTACTCCCTAGTTCTAGCTGTCACCATCTTCAGCCTCACATCACCATTACACTCTCCTATGTGGTTTCTTTCTTTACATTTAAAAAAATATCACAGCCTATTTTATTTTAAATTGAAAATAAACTCCTTACCATGCTTGACAGTTCACTTCACCCTCAGATACCTGGTGGGCTTTCCACCCTCAGTCTGCTCATCATTCTTTCTGCTCCATCCACTCTGGCATCCGCCTACTCCTTACAACCAACACACTGCTCACTTCAGAATTGTTGTCAGTTCTGTCCCCTCACCCTATCATGCTTTTCCCCAGGTGCCCTTCCTGTTCAAGTGTCCTGTCCTCAACAAAGCCCTTCCTGAGTCTCCCTAGTGAGCAAGTCTGTTCCACATCCATCACTCTCTCCCCTTCCCTGCTCATGTTTGCCTGTGATACATCAGCTCCTGATGTGCTTTGTCCTCTGTTTAATTTTAATGTTTAGTGTCTAGTGTTTCTCCCTAAAATAACTATAATTTTATAATAGGGACAGTTATTCTGTTCTTCCTTGCTCTTTCTACAACACAAGCACAATTTTCCTTATCAATATTGAGGAGAATCCACTAACCTTCTGTGATGGTTTCCCTGTCATTATGTCATGTGACTACCCTAGTTTGTCTAAGTATCACTCCCTGCGACTTGCTAATAACGTAATATCCAGATTGTGCTCATTATCTATTGGGGGCATCATTTATACTAATTATACTAACTGTGGGGACCTCAGGTTTATTATGAGGGAGAGAAACCCCTTGAGACATCCCTCAGCTCTTCCCTGGGTGTGTTAGTGGATGACTGAGAAAGGGATGAGGGGCAGTGGTGTGGAAGTTTCCCCACATTGTCCAAGGGTGTTGTATCTTGGTCAGGAAATTCTCAATGCAGTGCTCTTGCAGTGAAGGAAAACAATCTTCAGGCAATTTATCAATTTGGGTTTTTAAA
>CAUYPK010045802.1:0-36258 GCA_963574355.1 Loris lydekkerianus
CCTTGCTGGCTCTCTGTGTCCTCAAAGGGATGATTGTAGGCAGGTCCCACCGGCCAGAGATGTCTGGAGTCTTGTCTCCCCAGATTCGCCGGGCCCAGTTACAGGGAAGCTGTTACTCAGCTGCCATCTTTAATCCGAGTCAAACCATCACATTTAATGCCCAAACTCCCCTTTTTATTTCTTTATTTTTTGAGACAGAGTCTCATTGTGTCACCCTCCGTAGAGGAGGAGTCAGACTCCTGGGCTTAAGTGAGTCTCTTGCCTCAACCTCCCAAGTAGCTGGGATTATAGGCGCCTGCCACAACACCCATCTATTTTTTTTGCATTTGTTGGCCAGGGTCGGGTTTGAACCCACCACCTCCGGTATATGGGGCCAGCGCCCTATTCCTTGAGCCACAGGCACCGCCCACCAGCTATTTTTTTGTTGTAGCAGTTGTCATTGCTGTTTTAGCTGGTCTGGACTAGGTTTGAACCCACAGTCTCTGTGTATGTGGCCAGCGCCCTACATTGAGCTACAGGAGCCTCCCGAAAACTCCTCTTTTTGGTTTCCATTTCCTCTTAGCTTATGTTGGAGAATTAAAGCTCTCGTATTTGTGGACTAGACATTATGCTTTTGAAATTGTTTGAATTAAAGAAACTCAGTCTTGTTGGTTTTCATTTTATTCTCTCCTCGTGGCACAAGCACATGTTTCTTTATTACTTTTCTGTATGTTCAGAGAATGAAATAAGTATTAATGTATAACTGATACTTTTGAGCATCTCAATATTTCATAACATAACAGGGCAAGTAGAATATGTAAAACAAATATTAAAAAAATAGAATTATCTGGATAAATGTCTTTAATTTAATTTAATTTTTTGTTTCTTTTTTTTTATTAAATCATAGCTGTGTACATTAATATGATCATGGGGCATCATACACTAGTTTCACAGACCAGTTGACACATTTACATCACACTGGTTAACATAGCTTTCCTGGCAATTTTCCAGTTAAATGTCTTTAATTTTAGTTAATATCTTTGTGCATCGTGGTTTCCATAGTATGTTTGTTTACAATTATATAAATTTATTTACACTAAAATATTTTGCTCTGTCACTTTTAATGTGCTTAGAGTTACAATTTCTGTGTATTTGTGTGTAAAAAATATAAACAATATTTGGTCAATTTTGTGTTGCTGCCTCCTTAACTTTTTTTTTCAGTTACAAAATCTGCTGTGAACAGTTTGTTGGGGTTGGTTTTGTATCTTGGCCTGTATGTCCCCTTGAGATAAATTCTAAGTCAGATAAACTGCGGTAAAACCTAGGTTCTGTTTTTTACAGAATAATTGGCAAAATATTCTCATAAAACAGCACTATTTTTCTCATAGGTTGTTTTTGTGGTTTTAAGCACCAATATAAAAAAAACTGCTAGAATGTCATCTAGTATGCAGCAAATGTTCAAAAAGGATTGCTCTTTTCAGGCTATTATGTTATAATTTGTGTATTTAATAAGCTCTCAATTCCATGTTATTCATGAATTCTTCCCTCAATGTTATACCTGTCTGCTGTTCAGAAGTGTGGCTTTTAGGCTCAGCGCCTGTTGCTCAGTGGTTAGGGTGCTGGCCACATGCACTTGGGCTGGTGGGTTTGAACCTGTCCAGGGCCTGCTAAACAACAATGACAACTGCAACAAAAAAATAGCCAAATAGCTGGGCGTTGTGGTGGGTGTCTGTAGTCTCATTTACTTGGGAGGCTAAGGTGAGAGAATTGCTTAAGCCCAAGAGTTTGAGTTTGCTGTGAGCTGTGACACCATGGCACTCTACCGAGGGGAACATAGCAAGACTCTGTCACAAAAGAAAAAAATGTGGCTTTTAGACCTGATGCTTTGGCATCACTGGTGAGTTTGTTAGCAACTAAGAATCTCAGACTCTCCCCCAGATCTCCTGAATCAGAATCTGCATTATAATAATATCTCCAGTTCATTTGTGTACACACACACAAAAGTGAGAAATATACTTCTAATTCACCATGAATTTTTCGTCTGAGGAATAGATACAACTGATTCTCTCTCTCTCTCTCTCTTTTTTTTTTTAGACAGAGTCTTACTTTGACACATTTGGTAAAGTACCATGGCATCACAGCTCAGAGCAATCTCAAACTCTTGGGCTCAAGTGATCCTATTCCTTCAGCCTTCTAAATAGCTGGGACTACAGGTGCCGTCCACAACTCCCTCTGTCCCCTCAGGTGGGACTAGAAGTGCCTGCCACAACACCCAGCTATTTTCTTTTTCTTTTTTTTTGAGATAAAACCTCAAGCTGTCACCCTGGGTAGAGTGCTGTGGCATCACAGCTCAGAGCAACCTCCAGTTCCTGGGCTCAAGCAATTCTCCTACCTCAGCCTCCCAAGTAGCTGGGATTACAGGCGCCAACCACAATGCCTGGTTATTTTTTGATTGCAGCCGTCATTGTTGTTTGGTGGGCCCAGGCTGGATTCGAGCCTTCCAGCTGAGATGTATGTGGCTGATGCCCTAGCCGTTTGAGCCACAGGCGCTGAGCCAACCCAGCTATTTTCTATTTAGTTTTTTTTTTCACTTTGTTGCCCTTGGTAGAGTGCTGTGGCATCATAGCTGACAGCAACCTCCAGCTCTTGGGCTTAGGCGATTCTCTTGCCTCAGCCTCCTGAGTAGCTGGGACTACTGGTGCTGACCACAACGCCCGGCTATTTTTTGTTATAGTTTGGCCAGGGCTGGGTTCAAATCCACCACCCTCAGTATATGGGGCCAGCACCCTACTCACTGAGCCACAGGCACTGCCCGCCAGCTATTTTTTAGGGATGGCGTCTGGCTCTTCTTCAGGCTGGTCTTGAACTCCTGAGCCAAGCAGTCTACCTGCCCCAGCCTCCCAGAGAGCTAGCATTATATCTATGTATATTTTTAGAGACAGAGTTCATTGCGTCACAGCTCACAGCAACCTTCAGCTCCTGGGCTTAGGCGATTCTCTTGCCTCAGCCTCCCAAGTAGCTGGGACTATAGGCACCCGCTACAACGCCTGGCTATTTTTTGTTGCAGTTTGGCCAGGGCCGGGTTCGAACCGCCACCCTTGGGATATGGGGTTTGTGCCCTACTCCCAGAGCCACAGGTGCTGCCCATGAGCTAGGGTTATAGACATGAGCTACCATACTTGACCTTAACCCCCTCATTTTATCTGGAGTCAAATTAAGAATTCTGTCTATTGCCACATGCTCAGCTGTTTATTTATTTATTCATTTATTCAGGGATTGTTGACATGTAGTTATTTGGGCATATAATTCTCTCTAGAGGATTGGGAATATCTAGATTCTAAAAACTCTGACTATGGCCACTTGGTCAATGAGCTATTTATTTGTTTATTTATATTTCAGGAACTGCTGACGTTCAGGGATGTCACCATAGAATTTACTCCAGAAGAGTGGGAATACTTGGATCCTGCTCAGCGGAATTTGTATAGGGATGTGATGTTAGAGAACTACAGAAACCTGGTCTCTGTGGGTGAGAATATCTTATCTCCAGAATATCTAATTTACCTCAAGGATTTTATTTCTTTCCTTTGCTGTGTCTTTAAAGCTTATACTTTGTATGAATGAATCTCAGATTCCTGATGTCAAGTGAAAAGGGTAGGGTTTGTTAACATGCAAAAAAAATTCCTTATATTTGACCTAATTATTTACCTTTTTTCTTGAGGTGATTTCAAGTTTCCCTTTAGTTTAGGGCTGATTCTAGAAATTCAGTGATATAACAGATGTTTTTTTCTATATCTTAAAATCCAGTTTCTCCTATTTATTTTTAATTCATTCATATTTGAAATTGAAGCATAGAATCCACACATTTAAAATGGTTCTTATTAAATATTCTTCAGAGGCTATCAGAAAATAGTAATTGGAAAATAATTTTCTAGAATCTTGTATGATATTCTGTCTTCTCTACTGAATACCATACTAAGCACTTAAATTCTAAACAGTATATTTAAAATATTCTATAGAGACTTTCAAATGGTAATCTGGAAAGTAATTTTTTAGAATCTGCTGTCATTTTTTTATCTCCTGAGTACAATACAAAGTTGCAAATTGATGAATCTCAAGCAGAATTCATGTGTCTTTTTTAAAATAATATAGAACTTGTTATCTTTAAACTGGACCTGGTTGCCTTTTTGAAACAAATGTAAAGAAAGAGGAAACAATAGCCAAACAACCAGTAGCAGGAAGTAAATGAAACAGATGACACAGGTCACAGATCAAAGGTCAGGGAGGAAGCCAGACTTTAAAATGTGGATTTAGGCTTGATGCCTGTAGCTCAATGAGTAGGGTGCCAGGCTCATACACCGAGCCTGCTAAACAACAATGACAACTGCAACCAAAAAATAGCTGGGTGTTGTTGCAGGTGCCTGTCGTCCCAGCTACTTGGGAGTCTGAGGCAAGAGAATCGCTTAAGCCCAACAGTTTGAGGTTGCTGTGAGCTATGATGCCACCACACTCTACTGAGGGTGACACACTGAGACTCATTCTCAAAAAAAAAAAAAAAAAGGATTTAGAAACTCTGGCACAATGAAACTCATTTTTGAGCAGCCCAGGTTTATTTCTTTTATTGTCATGGAAGGATGTCTTCTTTCTCATTCTGTTAAATTATCTGAGGATTAATTCTCCTTAACATTATAAAAAATGTTATCTCCTTGCTCTTCCATCAAATTCACAATGAGAGCCATAGTCCTCCCTGCGCTTGTGTGGATTATGGTCTATTAATCCACCTCCTGGGCCATCCTGGGAAAAACTTTGCTTATTCCAACTACCTATAAGTTAAGCCATTTTAAGTTCTGTTTTTGTTGTTTTTTTTTTTTTTTGAGACAGAGTCTCAAACTGTCGCCCTGGGTAGAGTGCCTTGTCATAGCTCACAGCAACCTCCAGCTCAGGCTCAAGTGTTCCTCTTGCTTCAGTTTTTCTGTTTTTAGTAGAGACAGGGTCTTGCTCTAGCTCAGGCTGGTCTTAGTGTTAGGATTACAGGCATGAGTCACCATGTCCAGCCTTTAAGTTCTGTTTTTGCCTCATGTCAGAGATATATAAATGTAGTGGTCACATTGTGATATTGATTCAGAAGTCCCAGCAATACTGTAGACCAGTGATTCTCAACCTTCCTACTGCTGCAACCCTTTAATATAATTCCTCATGTGTGGTGACCCCCGACCATACAATCTTTCTTCGCTACTTTATAACTGTAATTTTGCTACTGTTATGAATTGTAATGTAAATATCTGATATGCAGGATGTGTTTTCCAATGGTCTTAGGGGTCACAACCCACAGGTTGAGAACCGCTGCTGTAGAGAGATGGCCAATATTTTCTGTTTTATTAATTTAATTTAATTTAATTTAATTTAATTTAATTTAATTTTTTGTTTTTTTGAGATAGTGTCACTATGTCGCCCTCAGTAGAGTGCTATGGCATCACAGCTCACATCAACCTCCAGCTCTTGGGCTTAAGTGATTCTCTTGCCTCAGCCTCCCAAGTAACTGGGACTACAGGCACCTACCACAATGCCCAGCTATTTTTTGTTGTTGCAGTTGTTATTGTTGCTTTAGTGGCCTGGCCAGGTTCAAACCCACCAGCCTTGGTATATGTGGCTGGAGCTGTAACCACTGTGCTATGTGCACTGAGCCTGTTTTATTAATTTTCAATCTTACAGAGGTTTCAAAGGTGGTTCTACAGAAATTGAGACTGAAATTTCATCAAAGCACCTAGGACCTCCCTTTAAATATTAAATTACATATTATATATTAAATATTAGATATTTTATGTTTAATTATTTATTTTAAAAATCTAATCATATAATTTATACTACAACTTCTTTTTCCTAGGCTGGACTAAGATTAAAACTTTAAACTGTATATGCACAGTTTCCACGTGTGTAAAATAGTTTAAGGCACTAATTTCCATATAGAGTTCTTAACTTAAAATGGTCTTTGAGGAGCTTAGAACATTGTCCAGTACAGAGTAACATTTTGACTATTATCTTATTTTTAGTAATTATTATTTTTTGATTTTGTTTGGTTAAGTACGCAGATTACTGAGCATGTGTCCTCTATGTTTACTTGTTGTTCATTCTTTTTTCCTGACATGCAGTTTTTACAAGTATAAATTTTATGTTTTTGAGGTGTATGGCTGAATAATTTGATATACATATGCATTGTGTAGTGATTAACACAATGAACTTAACATATTCAACATCTCACAGAGTTGTCAGATTTGGGGGAGAGAGCACTTTGAAGGTCTACTCAGTAATAATCTAGTTGAGAGTATTAATTTTTTTTTTCTTTTTGAGACAGAGTCTGACTCTGTCATCCTCAGGAGAGCACATCACAGCTCACAGCAACCTTCAGCTCTTGGGCTTAAGCAGTTCTCTTGCCTCAGCCTCCCAAGTAGCTGGGACTACAGGTGCCCACCACATCGCCTGGCTATTTTTTTGTTGCAGTTGTCATTATTGCTTAGTTGGACCAGGCTGGGTTTGAACCTGCCAGCCCCAGTGTATGTGGCTGGCGCTATATACGCTATGCTACGGGCGCTGAGCCGTGAATCTTCTTTCATTGCATTCATTACTGTCAAATTTTACTGAACAGATCTTTCACTTCCCTTGTTAAATTAAGTCTTAAAATGCTTTTTAAATTTCAGATTAATATGGGGTACATGCTATTAGCTTACATAGTTTTACTGAGTTGTAGTTTGTGTCCTTCACCCAGAAAGTTGCAGTATACCCAAGTGTACCTATTGGGTGGGAATTTGCCCAACCCCTTCGGCCTTTCCCCCCACTTGAATTTTACTGAGTTCTTCTCTCACATGAACATGTAGTTGTTTGCTTTTTTTCTCTTTTTAAGACAAGCATGAAACTAAGTTTA
Organism: Loris lydekkerianus; assembly: GCA_963574355.1. Taxonomy (NCBI): domain Eukaryota; kingdom Metazoa; phylum Chordata; class Mammalia; order Primates; family Lorisidae; genus Loris; species Loris lydekkerianus. The sequence continues at coordinate 6,896 of CAUYPK010045802.1, forward strand.
TTGAAGAAGAGAACAATAGGCTTACAGATACGACAGTTTACAAAGCAGGATACATTTGCCTCTATTACCAGGACAAGTGGCAAAGGAAAGAGACATGGTTTATGGCTAGCAGTTCTCTTTTATACCTACCAGGTCAGCATACCTCATGGTTCTGAGGTTACCTTGGAATCATCAACCTTACTACACATGTAGACCTCCCATGAGCGTCTCTGAGAACCTATAGGGGGTATGAACCACATGATAAGTCTGAAGGCTGTGCTAGGTTACCTTGAAGACTCTGTTGTAACCTGTTGCGAGGCTAGAGTCTGATATATCTGTTTGCAGTGGACTAAGTTCACTATAAGTTCTAAGTTCGGACTATAGATTGGAAGGGTGGTCCCTCCTCCCCGGGCGTGAGCAAACACTTGGGACAAAATTAGGGTGGGTGGCACCAAGATGGGGGTCTGGGGGCCCTCCATTTGTCCTCCTTCCCTGGGAGAGCTGTTTCCTAACTTTTTTTTTTGCAGTTTTTGGCTGGGGACGGGTTTGAACCCGCCACCTCTGGTGTATGGGGCCGGTGCCCTACTTCTTGAGCCATAGTTGCTGCCCTGTTTCCTAACTTAATACCTAACATTTCTTCCCTCTGTGTTCTAGAGGCAGAAATCATTGGGTGGGGGCTATCATCTGGCTGCTCATCATCTGGCTGCTTCCAGCTGAAACAAATCAAAGATTTGTTATTAGCATGGACTTTTATAGGCTCTTTAGGGGACTTTGGGTGCAGTTGTAGGTGTGAGGAGAAAATAGATGTAGGGATTGGTAGGGAAGGTAGGACCATTTTTAGCTTGATGGCTTGTAGATGGATCAAATAAATTTAGTTAGAAAGTGTATGAGGATCAGTACCATTATAAGAATTCCCAGGATGCAAAGAAATGGGTTGTCTAAGGGAATTACTATAGATATCCACCACGGCCTAGAGCCTCTTGCCTCATGTCTAGAGATTGGAGGCAGACTCCAGGATGGCATGATTCTGTCCTAACCTGTCCTGACTTGTTAACATAGAAGCATTACTGTTCTTTAAGAACAAGCAGGTGCTCCCTTCTGCTACAGGTAGTAGATTAAGGATCTATATGTTTTTTAAAGGGACCCCTGCCAGGGAATCTTTAACTGTTCCTATAAGTGGGCAAGGGTATGGCTAGCTGTTATCAGCCCTTGCAACTGAAGACTGTGGTAGGCCTAGGATGCACCTCCTGTGGCTACTCCAGCAGCAGCTGCTGTTCCCCTATAGGCACAAAGAGGAATTAAGGGCAGTGCCAATTTGTGGAAGCAGCCTGCACAATGGGAAGGCAAAGTGGATGAATCTTGGGCAATTTGGGTGTCTGGATATACAAGCACCAGGATGTTTGGTTGCCACACACCCAGTGTATCCCCTGCTCTGGAGGAAGTTGGGTAGTGCATTTGATTTTGGCTACTAGAATAGGAGCTGATTTGCCAGTGGCATGTGGTCCTCTTCCCTGGAAGTGTGTGCCAATGTATTCAGCTTCTTGGGCTGTTAAACTGTCTCCAATAAGGGATAAATCAAGGGGAATGCAAATGAAGGTTTCACAGCAGAATTCCATTTGAACAGTATTTGAGATCCTTCAAGGAAGTAAAGGAATATGATGTCCTCTGGAAGTCTTTGGGGAACTTCAAAGGCCTTTCCAGTCCTAATTGTCTGAGTGAAGGTTTTTATGAAAAAGGTGAGTTGGTTTGTCTAGGCAGAATTAATCCAAGTCAGGTTTATTGAAGTCATGGAGCACCAAAATGTTGGGTTTCAGGGCAGCTAGCTGCCTGTCTTCTAAAATGTCAGGGGTTCTGTCTGGCAACTGGCTGGTTCCTTAGTTCTTAGAATGCTCTCAGATACAAATGACCAGACACCTCTAAGTAAGGCAATCATGGGACAAGGTTTATTGAGGAAGATAAAGGTAGGTTTACAGAGTAAGAAAGTTCACAAAGCAGGATACATTCACCATAGATAGCAAATGGGGCTCCATTGTCAGGGCAAGTAGGCAAAGAGGCAGCATATAGTTGTTAATCTACTGGTTTTAAGTTAGTACTAAAGATATGTGATGCTCATATTTTCATTATTGTGATACCTCACTTAGGATAATGTTCTCCAAATCTATCCACATTGTTATCAAAGATACAAAATTGCCATCTTTTTATGACTGCATAGTCGTCCATGGTGTACATATGTCAGCATTTATTAATTCATTCATGTGTTGAAGGACACCTGGGTTGTTTCCACATCTTTGGAATTGTAAATTGTGCTGCTATAACATTTGAGTGAAAATGTCCTTAAGTTAAAATGACATTTTTTGTCTAGGTGCCTGTAGCTCAGTGGCTAGGGTGCCAGCCACATACACCGGGTCTGGCAGATTTGAACCTAATCCAGGCCTGCCAAACAATAATAATAATAACTACAAAAAAAAAAAAAGCAGCTGGGTGTTGTGGCGAGCACCTATAGTCCCAGCTAATTGGGAGGCTGAGGCAAGAGAACTGCTTAAGCCCAAGAGTTTGAGGTTGCTGTGAGCTGTGATGTCATATCACTCTACCCAGGGCGACATAGTGAGACTCTGTCTAAAAAAAAAAAAAAAAAAAAAAAAAAAAAGTTTTTTTCTTTTGGGTAGATGCAGAGTAAGGAGATTGCAGGATCGAAAGGTAGGTAGTTCTTTGAGGAACTAAAGAACCTCTTTCCACAGCAGCTGTACTAGTTTTTAGTCCCACCAACAACGCATGATGTGTTGCCTCCTCAACACTCACCATGTGTTGTAGGTCATTCTTATGAGGGTTAGGTGGAATCTCTGGTGGTATCTTGAAGTGGTTTTGATTTGCATTTCTGTGATGATTGGTAATGAAGATCATTTTTTTCATGTGTGTGTTAACAATTTGTATGTCCTCATAAGAAAAGTTTCTTTTTCTGTCTCTTGCCCAGTTGTTAATAGGGTGTTTGACCTTTTCTTGTTGATTTGCTTGAATACTTTGTAGATTCTGGTCATTAACCCTTTGTTGGATTTGTAGCATGCAGATTACCTTCTCCCATTCTGTGCTTTCCTTTGTTGAGTATGTTCTTATCTGTATATGAACTTTTTAAACATGATCAGGTTCCATTTATGTATTTTGGCTGCAATTTCTAGTGGGGTCTTTATAAATTCTTTCACTAGGCTAGGATGATTGAGAGCTTTCCCACACTTTCTTCTAGGTTTTTTTTTTTCTTTTTTTTTTTTTTTTTTCAGTTTTTGGCCGAGGCTGGGTTTGAACCTGCCACCTCTGGCATATGGGGCTGATGCCCTACTCCTTTGAGCCACAGGCCCTGCCCTCTTCTAGAGTTTTTATAGTTTTATATCTTAGATTTAAATCCGTTATCTATTGTGAGTTAATTTTTGTGACTGTGAGGGGTGTAAATTTAGTTTTAGTCTTCTACATGTGGCTAACTAGTTCTCCTAGCATGATTTATTAAAATTTTATACTATTTAATTCTTTTGTAAGTAGGATTGTTTGCTTACCTTTTTCTCAGATAGTTTTTTTGTTAGTGTTTAGAAATGCAAATCCGTTTTGAATGTTGACTTACAACTTTAGTGAATGGATTTATTATCTCTAACTTTTTGTTATTATCTTTACAGTTTTTTATATATCTGATGACTTCATCTATAAGCAAGAGACTCCATCTCAAAAAAAAGAGAATATATGATGAAACATACATATGTATGCAATCTTTATTTCTGATTTGAATGTCTTTTGTTTCTTTTTATTACCTTATTACTCTGACTTGATCTAATGCTATTTTGAATAAAAATCATCTGATTGGGTACCTCTATCTTGTCTGATACTAAAGTAGTATCTGTTGGAATTTTCACTGTTGAATGGTACTGAATTTTCACTGTTGAATGGTACTTTTATATATGACTTTTATGTTGAGATACATGTCTTTGTATGTACAGCATTTCAAGATTTTATTATCAAAGTGTATTGAATTCAGTAAATTTTTTTTTTTTTTTTTTGACACAGAGTCTCCCTGTGTCGCCCTCAGTAGAGTGCAGTGGCGTCTCAGCTCACAGCAACCTCAAACTCTTGGGCTAAAGTAATCCTCTTGCCTTAGCCTCCCAAGTATCTGGGACCACAGGTGCCCGCCACAATGCCTGGCTATTTTTTTCATGTAGTTGTCTTATTGTTTAGCAGGCCTGGGCCAGGTTTAAACCCGCCAGCCTTGGTGTATGTGGCTGGCACCCTAACCACTGAGCCACGGGCGCTGAGCCTATATATCCTCTTGACATATTAACCTTTGTTAACATATAGTAAATAATTTTAACTTTTTTGACAGATTTTTTTGTAGAAGTGTATTTTGTGCTATATAAAGTATAATCCTCCCTGTACTCTTGTTTAAAATTAGCATAAATTTTTCACTTCATTCCCTTCACTTTTTGCCCATTTTGTCCTTAAATCAAAAGTGAATCACTTTGTAAGCAGAATAATATTAGATTTTTTAAAAGAATCCATTCATCTCTGTTTTATTCCGTTTTCAGCTGCTATAACAATAGCACAGACTAAGTACAAATTATAAAAATAGAAGTTTATTTGACTTGTAATTCTGAAGGCTGGACAAGGCAAGTCATCTGGAAAAGTACTTTTGTGCTGCAACATAACATGGAGACCAAAGAAATGATGTAGAGCAAGGGTGGGGATTAGATAGAGCTATTATTGTTTTGTTTGTTTGCTTGTTTGTTTTTAAATAACAGAACTATGCTTATCATAACTAACACAGTCATTCAATAAAAAATAAAACCCTGAACCACTCATTTTGCCCTCATGGTTTAATCAGTTTTTAAAGGCCTCACTTCTATTTTTTTTTTCTCATTTCTTATTTTTTGAGACAGAGTTTTACTCTGTTAAACTGGGTAGAGTGCAGTGACATCATAGTTCACAGCAACCTCAAATTCTTGGGCTCAAGAGATCCTTTTCCTCAGCCTCCTGAGTAGCTGGGACAAGAGGCACTGGCTATACCACCAACTAGTTTTTCTATTTTCAGTAGAGATGATGTCTCACTCTTGATCAGGCTAGTCTTAAACTGCTAAACTCAAGCAATCCACCTACCTTGGCCTCCCAGAGTGCTAGGATGTAAGCCACAGCAAGGCCGCACTTAATTCTATCCTAGCAATTAATGTTTCCTATTATTGGCTTGGTGCCTATAGGTCAGTGTTTAAGGGTGCTGTCCACATACAGCAATGCTGGCGGGTTCAAACCTGGCTCAGGCCTGCTAAACAATGACAACTACAACAAAAAAAATAGCCGGGAGTTGTGGCGGGTGCCCATAGTCCCAGCTTACTTGGAGGCTGCGGCAAGAGAATTGCTTAAGCCCTAGAGTTTGAGGTTGCTGTGAGCTGTGACACTATAGCACTCTACTGAGGGTGACATAGTGAGATTCTGTCTCCAAAAAAAAAAAAAAAAAGTTTACTATAAATTCACCTTGTGCAGTGGCTCATGCCTATAATCCTAGCTCTCCGTAGCCTAAGCCAGATGGATTGCCTTGAGCTCACAGGTTCGAGACCAGCCTGATTCAGAGCAAGACTTCTTCTCTAGAAATAGCAGGGCATTGGGGCGGGTGCCCATCATCCCAGTTACTTGGGAGGCTGAGGCAAGAGAATCATTTGAGCCCAAGAGTTTGAGGTGGTTGTGAGCTATGACGTCACGTCACTCTACCAAGGGGAACAAAATGAGACTCTGTCTCAAAAAAAAAAAAAAAAAAAAAAATTTTAATATAAATTTTACTGGCCACAGTCAATAGCAGTGTCTTTTCACTGTATAATTTATTCTCTTTATATGTAAAGTTATTTTGAATAGGTAAGGACTTTCTATTGTAATTTTGTTTTTTCTTTTCTTTCTTTCTTTTTTTTTTTTTTTTTGATACAGAGTCTCACTATGTCGCCCTGGGTAGAGTGCTGTGGTATCAGAGTTCAAAGCAACCTCAAACTCTTGGGCTTAAGCTGTTCTCTTGCTTTAGCCTCCCAAGTACTGAGACTACACGCATCCACCACAACGCCTGGCTATTTTTTTATTGTAGTTGTCATTGTTTTTTTGGTGGGCCCCGCTGGATTCGACCCCGCCAGCTCTGGTGTATGTGGCTGGCACCTTAGCTGCTTGAGCTATAGGCACTGAACCTATAATTTTGTTTTTTCTATGCATTTTATAATTACCTTGTTTCTTTAATTATACTATATTCTTATTTTTTCACTTTTTTATGTTTTTGTCATTAGTATATGCTTTGATGCTCTTTTCTGTATGTACTACAGTTATTTTTCTAGTGTTTATCAGAAGATTTACACATATTTTATACTTAACAGTCTATCTTAAGATACCAATTTCTGTACATAGAAAGAAATCAATGCAATTTCCACCTCCACACATTTTATACTATTTATGTTACACTTTACAACTTTTTTGTATTATGTATCCATTAACAAATTATTTTAGGCTAGGCACCTATAGCACAGTGGTTACATTGCCAGCCACATGCACCAAAGGTGGCGTTTCGGACCTGCCCCGGGACAGCTAAACAACTGCGACAAAAAATAGCTAGGTGTTGTGGCGGTTACCTATGGTCCCAACTATTTGGGTGGCTGAGGCAAAAGAATTGCTTAAGCCCAAGAGTTTGAGGTTGCTGTGAGCTGTGACACCATTGCACTCTATTGAGGGCAACATAGTGAGACTATCTTAAAAAAAAAAAGAAAAAAAATTATTTTAGCTGTCTTCATTTTAATAGTTTCATTTTGTAACTTTTGTGCTAGAGTTTAAAGTGACTTCTGTACCATCATTACAATATTAGAATATTTAGTATTTCAGTTTTATTTAGTGTTTCCAGTGAGATTCACACTTCTGTGTTTTCATATTGTTAGTGTTCTACCTTTTTATTTTGAAGAATTTTAACAGAAATAGTAGTGATCAATTTTAAATATTATTTGTATGGGAGTGTCTTAAAACTCTTCATTTTCTTAAGTCATGTTTGTCAGTTATAGTCTTTTCAGTTGACAGGGAATTTTCTTTCTTTAGCAGGTTAAACATAAGTTTCACTTCCATGTCACCTGCAAGGTTTCTGCCTAAAAATATTTGCTAATGACTCTGTTACCTCTTGCTGCTTTTAAAATTCTCACTTACGCAGGGAGTTGTGACTCATGCCTATAATCCTATCACTCTGGTAGGCCGAACTCAGGTGTTTGGGGCCAGCCTGGGGAAGAGCAACATCCTTACTCTACCAACAGTAGAAAAATATATCTGCGCATTGTGGCAGGCCTCTGTAGTCCCAGCTACCTGGGAGGCTGAAGCAAGAGGATCACTGGAACCTAGGAGTTTTGGCTTGCTGTGAGCGATGATACCATACACTTTACACAGAGTGAAAGACTTAAGACTGTCTCAAAAAAAAAAAAAAAAAAGAACCAGTTTCTCATTTTGGCTTTTCAGTTTTCCAGTTAAAATGTATCCTGGGTATTTTGATCTTTTCTTTCTTTCTTTTTTTTTTTTTTTTTTTTTACAGTTTTTGGCCAGGGCTGGGTTTGAACCCGCCACCTCCCGTATATGGGGCCAGTGCCTTACTCGTCGAGATATAGATGCTGCCCGATATTTTGATTGTTTTTTTAAAACAAAGTCTCACTATGTCGCCCTGGGTAGAGTGCTGTGGTGTCACAGCTCACAGCAAACTCAAACTCCGGGGCTTAAGCAATTCTCTTGCTTCAGCCTCCCGAGTAGCTGGTTTCTACAGGTGCCTATCACAATGCCCAACTATTTTTTGGTTGCTGTTGTTGCTGCTGTTTTAACAGTGGCCAGGCTTGAACCCGCCATCCTCAGTATATGGGGCCAGTACTCTCTCCACTGAGCTATGGGCACTGCCCTAGATTTTAATAAAACTCTATATTCATGTGGTTTTTCCTTATTTGGGAGAGTTCTAGACATTATATTTTTATTTATTGATTAATTTTTTGTGTGTGGTACAGAGTCTCACTATGTTGCCCTTGGTAGAGTGCCATGGTGGCACAGCTCACAGCAACCTCAAACTTGGGCTTAAGTGATTCTCTTTGCCTCATCCTCCCAAGTAGCTGGGACTACAGGCTCCCACCACAACATCCAGCTATTTTTTGTCACAGTTATCATTGTTATTCAGCTAGCCCGGGGTGGGTTCCAACCCTCCAGCCTTGGTGTATGTGGCTGGCGCCATAACCATTGTGCTACGGGAGCCAAGCCTAGACATTTTTAAATAGCTTTTTATCTCTTCATCCCTCCTTTGAAAATCAAAAATGCACAAATTTTTCACTTAATGATGCACTCTCAGACGCATACTTTTTCTTTATTCTCTTTTTTTCCTCTGTAATTAGGTACCTTTGACGGAGGTACCGTCAAAGGTACTGTCTTTGCATTTAATTTTTATTCTAGGTAACTTAGTCTCCTATGATGCCATTACATTTTGAGTTTGACATTGTAGACTTCAGCTGTAATGCTTGTTTTGTTCTTTTTTATTTTTTCCATTTCTTTATTAAAATTCTTATTTTGTTTAAGCATTTTATGCTTTTTCTAGTTATCTGGGTTCTTTATCTCACTGAGATAAATTCATTTTCAGCCAGTTTTTAGATCTTCATTGCTTTGGAATTAATTACTAGAGTTTTATTTGTATCTTTTATTAGTGCTCATATCCGCCTAATGGTTTATGGTCTGGATAACCAGGATTTCAGTCTCTGAATCTGAAGGAGTGAATACCTCATCCAGTCATAATAGAGAAGTTTCTTCCATTGGACTGAGGAGATTTTTTTTGAGATTGCAGTTGAGTAAAGGTTGAAGCCAAGTAATATGTCTGTTGATGGAAATACAGTGCGTTTCAGGGTTGGTAGTCTTGTTATCAAGGATCAGATGGTTGTGGATCCTGGTTATTCCCTGGGAAGTTGAAATTTTTTTTAAGATATTGATCACTAGGACTGGTGCTGAGATTAAGAACTACAGTTGTTTCTGCAAATGCAGCATTGATACAATGAATGTAGGTAGGTGTTCACTCATTGGACAGGTCCTAGAATGGGCCATACTGACCCCTTATTACAGTGGAGAGGGCCTGAAACTGATGTATGGGGCTGCTGAAAGAGGCACAGCTGTGAGAAATGTCTTTTATTTCTTTTTGAGACAGTCTCAAGCTGTTGCCTAGGCTTTAGTGCCATGGCATCAACCTACCTTACAGCAACCTCAAACACCTGAGTTCAAGTGATCCTCCTGTGAGGCTCAACCTCCTGTGAGGCTGGGACTACAAGGGCCTACCACAGTGATTAGCTAATTTCTCTATTTTCAGTTGAAATGGGGTCTCACTCTTACTCAGGCTAGTCTCAAACTCTTTTTTTTGAGACAGAGTCTTACTATGCTATGGGCACTGAGCCTAAAGTTAATTTTTGAAAAGTTTTCAAATGGTCTCTTTTAGATAATCAAATTTAGCACATCGTTAATTGTAGTTAAAAAATATATAATTGTTGGCTTGGTGCCCGTGGCTTGGTGCCCATAGCTCAGTTGTTAGGGCACCAGCCACTCAGTTGTTAGGGCACCAAGGCTGGCGGGTTCAAACCCAGCCTGGGCCTGCTAAAGAACAATGCGAACTGCAACCCAAAAATAGCTGGGCGTTGTGGCAGGCACCTGTAGTCCCAGCTGCTTGGGAGGCTGAAACAAGAGGATTGCATAAGCCCAAAAGTTTGAGGTTGCTGTGAGCTGTGACACCATGGCACTATCCCAAGGATGACATAGTGAGATTCTGTCTCAAAAAATATATATAAAAAATTGTCATCAAACATTTTTAAGTGCACAGGTTAGTGTTACTAAGCATATTAAGCACATTCTGAATCCAATAGCCAGGATCCACAACCATCTGATGCCTGATAACAAGTCTACCAACCCTGAAATGCACTGTATTTCCATCAACAGCCATACTCCTTGGCTTCAATCTTACTCAACTGCAATCTCAGAAAAAAATCTCATCAGCCCAGGAACCCAGGTTTCAGCAGATTTCTAGACTTTTTTTATTTTATAGATACAAACATTAATACTGACTATAAAACAAATTGTCTTTTCTACCTCTCTCCTGAAGAACATTATTCTATTTTCTCTTTCTTCAAGTTGGATAATTTTATATGTTGTATGACTATAATAATACAGTGTCTGTTTCTTTTTGACTGTATTATTTTGCTGTATTATTTTCAAGGTTTGTCCTTATAGTAATGTGTCAAGATGTTCTTTGTAGGCTCAGTAGGGCACCATCCACATACATCTGGGCTGGCGGGTTTGAACCTTGGCTGAGCCTGCTAAACAACAACGATAACTATAACAAAAAATAGCCAGCCGTTGTGGCAGGTGCCTGTGGTCCCAGCTACTTGGGACACTGAGGGAAGAGAATTGCTTAAGCCCGAGAGTTTGTGGTTGTGAGCTGTAAGGCACTCTTCCAGGGCAACATAGTGAGACTCTGTCTCAAAAAAAAAAAAAAAAAAAAAAAAAGAAGAAGAAAAAGATGTCTTTTGTAAGGCTACATAATATTCTGTTCTACATAATATTCTGTTCTGTTTATGTGCCACATTTGATTTATCTACTTTTGATAAAGGGATATTTATTTTGTTTCCAGTGCAAACAATGCTGCAGTGTACATAAACGTGCAAACATCTATTCCATGTTTTTCTCTGAATATGTTTGAGATAAGTGGGTAAACTCGTAATGTGCATGTTTTTGCTTTTGTTGCCTAATCCTTTGATACTCTATCTCAAAAATAATTACAAAGGCCAGTTGTCATGAAGCTTCCCCTTATATATGCTTCTAGGAGTTTAATAGTTATAGGTCTTACATTTAAGTCTTTGTCTATGTTTTTTAATTTTTTTTTTTTTTTTTTTTTTTGCAGTTTTTGGCTGGGGCTGGGTTTAAACCCACCACCTCTGGTATATGGAGCCGGTGCCCTACTCCTTTGAGCCACAGGTGCTGCCCTTGTCTATGTTTTTAATTGATATATTGTAATTGTGCATATATATGGGGTACAATTTACTGTTTCACATATATGTTTTATAATAATAAAATTATGGTATTTATTGTACATATTACCTCATGCATTTATTAGTTGTTTGTGGTGAGAACACCCATAAACTGGTCTTGTAAATATTTTATAATATACTTTACTTTTAACCATTTTTATCTTACTGAGCAATAGAAAAGCAAAACTTTTTTTTCGTTGTTTATTTTTTGAGACAGAGTCTTACTATGTCGCCCTCAGTAGATTGCTGTTGTGTCACAGCTCACCACAACCTCAAACTCTTAGGTTAAGTGATTGTCTTGCCTCAGCCTTCCAATAGCCGGGACTACAGGTGCCCACCACAACACTGGGCTATTTTTCTGTTGCAGTTGTCATTGTTGCTTAGCTGGCCCTGGCCAGGTTTGAACCTGCCAGCCTCAGTGTATGTGGCTGGCGCCGTAACCACAGTGCTACAGGCACCGAGCCAGAAAAGCAAAACTTATTCCTTCTTTTGTACCTGTTAACCAACCTTGCCTCCTTCTCCAATTTCCCTCAATCTCTGGTAACCATTGTTCTATTCCCTGCTCCTGTGGTATCATTTTTGTTAACATTTCATATGTGAGCATAATCATACAGTATTTGTCTTTTTGCAAGACAAATTATTTCATGGAACATGATGTCCTTCAGGTTCATTCATGTTTGCATGTGAGTACCGTTTTGAAATCAGGTACTTGATGCCTACTTACATGTATATTCTTTTTGTTCGGGATTGTTTGGCTTTTTCTCATTTAATGCACTTTTTAGGGTTTTAAAGGTAATTTCTGTGAATAATATCATAGTATATTGATAGAAATTGAATTACATTTGTCGATCACATTGGGTAGTATTGTTCATTAACAACTTTTTTTTTCAATTCATTAACAAAATGGAAAGATAACTTTCCATTTATTCATATGTTTTTCAGTTTCTTCATCTATGTTGTATAGTTTTCAGTGTAGATAACGTTTACCTTTTAAATTAAGTTTATCGCTAGATATCTTTATTTTTTATGCATATGGTACATGCAGAAAAGCATTAGTCAGCTTTTTTCATGAGTAAAAACACTGAACAAATTAGCTATAGGAGGCTATATATGCTATATGTATTTCTATTCCAATATTGTATGCTATTGTATGCTATATGTAGCATATACTATATGCTATATGTATTGTGTACATACAAGCATATATATGCATGTGTGTTAATAAAGGCCACACATGAAAAGCCAATGCTAATATTGTAGTGAAGAGAGACATGCTGAAAGATTTTGGAAAGTTCTCTTCACTCATGTTCAACATAGTAATGAAAATTATTGTGAGACCAATAACAAAAGATAAAGAATTTAAGTCATTCAGATCGGAAAGTGGGAAACCAAATTGTCCTGTTGGCAGACAAAATCATCTTATATTTAAAAAATCTAAATACTACCCCATAAGAAAATCTGTTGAAATTATTTAAAAAATCAGTGAAGCTACAAAATACAAATATCAACATAAAGAAATACTACTTCTGTACACTAACAGTGAACTAAAAAGAAATTTTAAAATTCCATTTAGAAAAGCTACAAAAAAAAAAAAAAACCAGTTTGTTTATTTTGAGTTCTTGTTTGTATAAAGTGCAAGGTAAGATTTCACTTTAGTTTGTCCAATTTGGATTTCCCGTATCCCCAGCCTTATTTTGTGAAGAGACTGTCTTTTTTTTTTTTTTTTTTAGACAAAGTCTCACTATGTCACCCTTGGTAGAGTGCCATAGCATCAGCTCACAGCAACCTCAAACTCTTGGGCTTAAGAGATTCTCTTGCCTCAGCCTCCTAAGTAGCTGGGACTATAGGCACCTGCCACAATGCCTGACTAAGAGACTGTCTTTTTCTTATTGTGATGAGAATCATGTTGAACATAAGTTAACCATATACATAAGGGTTTATTTCTGGGCTTTGTAATCTGTTTCATTATCTGTCTCTCTTTATTGAAAGTAACAGACTGTTTTGAATATTATAGCTTTGTAATAATGTCTTTTTCTTTTCTTTTCTTTTTTTTTTTTTTTGAGAGTCTCACTTTGTCGCCAACCTCAAACTCTTGGGCTCAAAGGATTACATTGTCTTACCCTCCCAAGTAGCTGGAACTACAGGCGCCCATCACAATGCCCTGTTCTCTCACTCTTGCTCAGGCTAATCTTGAACATGTGAGCGCAGACCATCCACTCGTCTTGGCCTCCCAGAGTGGTAGGATTACAGACATGAGCCACGGTGCCCAGCCTGTAAAAATGTTGTGAAATCAGAATGTTTGATGTCTCTGTTTTTCTATTCCAATATTGTATGTTTTAAGTTTTTGATCCTTTAAGATTCTATGGAAATTTTAGGATATTTTAACATTTGTGAAAAAACTTCCATTGTGAATTTGGATAGTTTACCAAATCTGGAGATCACTTTTGGCTAGCACTGATACGTTAACAATATTATTTGTTTAGGTCTTGAATAAGAGTATTTGCAATTCTTTTAATTTAATTTCCATGTAACTGTGGGCATATCACTTTTATTATGGTTTTTATTTCTAGGGGTTTTTTGAGACAGAATCTCAAGCTGTCACCATGGATAGAGTGCCCTAGCATCACAGCAACCTCAAACTCTTGGGCTTAAGCAATTCTCTTGCCTCAGCCTCCCAAGTAGCTGGGACTACAGGCACCTGCCACAACACCTGGCTATTTTTTTGTTGCAATTGTCATTGTTGTTTAGCTGGCCCAGGCCGGGCACAAACCCACCACTCTTGGTGCATTTGGCTGACACTATGTGCTATGAGCACCAAGTCGATTTTTTGTTTCGTTTTGTTTTGTTTTGATGTAGAGGCTAATGCTCTCACTTGGGCTAGAGTGCCACAGCCTTAGACTAGCTCACAACAACTTCAAACTCCTGAGCTCAAGCAATCCTTCTACCTTCTTTACCAGTGAATACCATGATAGCTAATTTTTCTTTGTAGAATGGATAGGGTCTTGCTCTGGCTCAGTCTGGTCTCAAACTCCTGAGCTCAAGTTATTCTCTCACCTCAGCCTCCTAGGTTGCTAGGATTACAGGCATGAGTCAACATCCCCAGACCCTTGTGACAATTTTTGGTGTAAGACATTTTGCCATTGTTCGAGTATTTAACTTTGCATTTAATAACATTTTGTTTTTTTACTTTCAGTCCTTACACCTAATGTGCTTTTGTAGAAAGCAGTGTTGGATGTTATTTCTTGAATTTATTCAGACAAAAGATGTCTTTTGATTTATTTAATTTATATAAAAATAAATACTGAAAGAAAATGACTATTGCATTTAATTTATTTTTATAGTGTTACTTGACAAAGAAGGTTGGGCTATCTGTCACTGTCAGTTCATAGGTAGAGATAGGATAGGTCCACTAAACTTTATTTGTCAGAAGGCCAGGATTCTGGAGAACAGTCTCTCTAAAACTGTTCTGTTCTTCCATTTTTAAGATTGTAGTTTTATATATTTAAGTTTAAAGTGAAAACTGTGTCAACTTGTAAACAATAATCTGCAGAGCCCATGGATTCATAAATAGTAAACATTTTAATTTAAAAGTTAATCTCCTAAATCAATCTACCTAAACTACTTAAGATAGGCATTTTTAGGGTGGGAGATAAATTTGTAAAACAGTTACGAATGGGAGATGGCAGCGAAGTCAGGCAAGACTTAAACTAACCTGACCAGCTGTGTCTTACCTGTCCTAGCCTGACATATTCTATCTTATTTTCACTATATGTACTTTTGTTTCCCATTTCTATTATTATATTTTATGTCTACGAAATAGGTTTTAAATGTAAGTAATGACTATGTTTTATCGTGTTTGTTCTGGGATCCAACTTATTTGGGTAAGAGATAGGTTCGAAGTTATAGTGGGAATAACATATAGTACAAAAGGGGCATATTAAATATAATAACAAAGATGTCTGAGAATAATAGACTTCCCATCCCAACAATTGAAGTTTTTAACTCTAGTCTTCATATTGTTTTGTAGTTCACTGGTTCAGTTTGAGTTTGGTAGTTTTCAGGGGAATAAACGTAGATGTGGAAATGAGGTAATTTAGACAACTTGATTATTGTAGAGGTTGTAAGTAGGATGTCTCAGAAGTTAGTCCACTTTCCCTTGAGTTTGTCAGGTCTTTCTAAGTCTTGAGGATAACTTTGTTACTGGCTATATATAGGTTTCAGGAAGGGGGCGAGGGACCTCTTCTTAAGTAGGTAAGAAAGTGTCAGGGCCACTTTCATAAAATGACTTTCATAAAAGCCATTAAAGGTTTTTTACTGGAGGCCATGTAAAACTTGGAAAGGTATTTTTGGTAAAGGGGCTAAGGCCAGCTGAGTAAGTTTTTTGGTCTGAGTAGGTCTGTTACTGGAATGTAGGATCTGAAAGATAGATCTCAGAAACTACTTCAGGGTAAAGAAGTAAACAGAGGCTTAATCTGGCTTCTTTACAATGACAGGGAGGAAGTTAGGGTTGTGTTCAGGATAAAAGAATGAAATCATGTAGTAGTCACCTACAAGTATTTACAAGTTTGGGGTTTTGAGGCTAAGGTTTGTATGATGAGAACACTAGTTTTTTTTTTATATATAGCTTTAATATAGTTTTTAAGATACTTAGTTTAAGAGTTCTGATCTGAAGTTCTGAGTAATTTAAGTGAATATTTCTGAAAATTAGCTGGGTGTGGAGCTACCTATGAGGCTGTGTTGTAGTCACATCACTTACTGGGAAATTTTCATTCAGTTTTTCTTGAAGTATTTATATTAGACATAGTAGATAGTGTTGAATATTGTACAGATTTCGTGTAGCGTAGCCAACAGGTGATCTTCGTTGAGCTTTAAGGCTTTTGTAGGTTGTTTTTTTTCTTTATCAGTTTCAGAGTCAGAGACAAATTTTCTTGTTTTTTTATTTGTTTTTTATTCTTTTGAGACAGAGTCTCACTACTTGGGAGGCGGAGGCAGGAGAATCGCTTGAGCCTAGGAGTTGGAAGTTGCTGTGAACTGTGATGCAACAACACTCTACCCAGGGGGACAGCTTGAGGCTCTGTCTCCAACAGGCAACTATAGTCCCAGCTACTTGGGACACTGAGACAGGGAATCTCTTGAGCCCAAGAGTTTGAAGTTGCTGTGAGTTATGATGCCATGGTATTTTACCGTGGGCAACAAAGTGAAACTATGTCTCCAAAATAAATAAATAAATAAAACCTAATATGTTATCTTAGGGCTAAGAAGCAGGAAGAAAAAATAAATTAGTAAATTTGATTACTATATATAATTTTATATTTTTTGTTTAGTCTTTTAGTCCTGTTAACAGATCAGTTTAGTTAAACACTGATGCCTCATTTTATGAGTTGGCATTATATACAAGACTGGAAATTAATATAGGTGGGCCACAGTTTATTTTTTTAATCATATTTCTCTCTAATTTCTCATTTCATTAAAAAAATGATAGTAGAATTAATTAGTATCTTGGGTCTGATTCTTTCCAGAAAGTTTAATAAGAATAATTATTAGCTATCTATGCTTTTTTCCTTTAAATTTGTTTTTATTGGAACATTTTACAAGGAATTTTAGGTTAGATTTGAAAGTTTCTCACAAGTCCAGGTTTTTTCTGTGTCATTAGATACCTGTATGTATATATTGGGTAAATTTTTTTTCTCTTGAAGTTCTAAAGTAAATTGGGATTTCCAGACCTGTCAGAAAGTGCCATTTTTTATTTACCACAGATCAGGAAATGTTATTGATGAGGTATCTGGTCAGTTTTTCCAGTGGGCTTTTTATTGGCCTTATAAAGTCAATATATTTTTTTTTTTTTTTTTTTTTGAGGTAGTGTCTCACTTTGTTGCCCTTGGTAGAGTGCCACGGTGTCACAGCTCACAGTAACCTCAAACTCTTGGGCTCGAATGATCCTCTTGCCTCAGTCTCCCATGTAACTGTGACTATATGTACCCAGCACAACACCTGGTTATTTTTGTTTTAGTTTTTTGTTTGTTTGTTTTGAGACAGTCTCACTTTATCACCTTGGGTAAAGTGCCATGGCATCACAGCTCACAACAACCTCCAACTCCTGGGCTTAGGCGATTCTCTTGCCTCAGTCTCCTGAGTAGCTGGGAATATAGGCACCCACCACAACATCCAGCTAATTTTTTGTTGCAGTTTAGCTGGGGCCGAGTTTAACTTGCCACCCTTGGTATATGGGGATGGTGCCCTACCCACTGAATCACATGCGCTGCCCCAACACCTGGTTATTTTTAAGAGATGGAGGTCTTGCTCTTGCTCAGGCTGGTCTTAAACTCCTGTGCTCACACTAACCACGTGCCTCATCCTTCCAGAGTGCTAGGATGAACTTTAATTTTTACATAGTCTGGAGACCTCTGAAAATGTTATTCCAGTTAAAGCTTTGGTAAAATAACCAGTATTTTTTATTGTGTTTTATAGAAGAAAACAGATTCTTATTGAACTTATGCAAATAACTATATTTTCAGAAATTAAGAATATTTACAAATGGTTTTCAAATTCCAGGGAATTCAGGCAGAGAGAAAAATAAATATTTCCAATTTTGCTTGTAAGTACATTAGTTCAAAAGATGGAAAAGCATTTTTTTCACTTCTGGAAAATAGCACAGGAAGAATTAACAATGTTTTAAACAAAAAGTCATAAAAGTTAGTTTAGTCTTATATAATTAATTTCTTTTCTGTTTTAATTTTTCAATTAAAGCCCTAGAAGTTGTTTTTAGTTTCATGGTATATGATCTTTTAAGTTATTAGAAATTTGTATTTAACAGAACCTGTTAACTTTTTTTTTTTTTTTTTGAGACAGAGTTTTACTTTGTCACCCTTGGTAGAGTTCTGTGGTGTCATAGCTCACAGCAACCTCAAACTCCTGGGCTTAAGCAATTCATTTGCTTCAGCCTCCCAAGGAGCTGGGACTACAGGTGCCCACCATGATGCTGGGTTTTATTTAGAGATGAAGTCTCAGTCTGGCACAGGCTGGCCTTGAACCTGTGAACTCAAGCAGTCCACTCACCTCATCCTCCCAAGTGCTGGGATTACAAGTGTGAGCTATTGCACCTGGCCTGTTAACTTTTTCAATACTTCTTTTTTGAACAGAGTCTCATTTTGTTGTCCTTGGTAGAGTGCTGTGGCATCATAGCTCACAGCAACCTCACACTCTTGGGCTCAAGTGATTCTCTTGCCTCAGCCTTCTCAAGTAGCTGGGCCTATAGGCACTTGCCGCAATGTCCCGCTATTTTTAGAGACGGAGTCTCACTGTTGCTCAGGCTGGTCTGGAACCTGTGAGGTCAGGTAATCCACCCACCTTGGCCTCCCAGAGTGTTAAATTTACAGGCGTAAGCCACCTCACCAGCCCTTTATTACTTGTTTTGAAGGATAAACTTTGGACTTAGTCAGTTACCAAAAAAAAAAAAATTTTTTTTTGAGATGAATTAAAAAATTACTACTTATAAAAATAGCTGGGCATTGTGGCGAGTTCCTGTAGTCCTAGCTACTTGGGAGGCTGAGGCAAGTCTTGTTGTGAGCTGTGAAGCTATGACACTCTACCCAGGGCGACATGGTGAGACTCTGTCTCACACACACACAAAAATTACTACTTATTTCATACACTACCCAGGCTAATATTTTATAATAGTATAACATGTATATATACAAACATAATTCACAGAAAATTAGCACCATTTTATATTTGACAATATTTCTTATACAATTTTAACACACTGAATAAGTCTAATATGTCTTTTTCAGGCTTTCAGTGGATTGAATTTAGAGTTTTGATTTTGGAAGGTTTGTCAAATATCAAAGGCTTAAAACAAGGGTCCCCAAACTTTTTAAACAGGAGGCTAGTTCACTGTCCCTCAGACCGTTGAAGGGCCGGACTATAATTTAAAAAAAAACTATGAACAAATTCGTATGCACACTGAACATATCTTATTTTGAAGTAAAAAAACAAAACAAGAGCAAATATAATCACACTGCCTTATGTGGCCTGCGGGCCATAGTTTGAGGACCCCTGGCTTAAAGCATTTGTTCAAACAGGATCACAAGTCAAAATGCAATATATAGTCAACTGGATTACATGTAAATTTCTTCACAAATTTCCCTTTGTGAGTTTTATTTAACCTGTTTAGACAATTTACAAACATTCTAAATCTTCTGTTTTGTCCTGCGTTTCACCTTTCTAAATAACTAGTCATTCTGTCTCAGTACAACATTTATCAAACAAGATTCTTTGCACAATGTTATTTTTCTTTCTGTTTATTTTATTTATTATTATTATCTTCCTGGTAGGATGTGGTATGATGTCATTCAAAAGAAAAAGGCTTTGGATATACGCATCTGGGTTTGAATTTCTGGTCTGTCACTGACCTTTGGATAAGTTACTTAAACTATAAGTTTGATTTCCTCTTCTTAAATGGAATTCTTATGCTTATCCTGTAGGGTCATTGTTGGGATTAAACAATACCACGTATAAAGATTTAGAGTGGCTCATAGGGAGTGCTTTGGAACATAGTGAGCCCTCAGTGGTAGATGTTATAATTAATGTTTTCTTTTGAACAACCTGTTTTCTTGTTGTATCCTGCCTTCCCTCCTGTAGAGGAAAATTGTTATCAAATTTGATTTCCATTCGGGCAGAGGAGGGAATGGAGATAGAGAAACATGACATTGAAAGTGTCCCTTACATCAGATATAGTAGAGACGCAGTCATATGTATGTGTATTTGCATTTTCTTGTCTTCTAAGGAAAACAGTGAGTGATGACAACACTGACAGTGGCCACATTGAGTTCCTACTACATATTTTCTTTCTGTTTAATCTTTTTTATTCCCAATACACCACTTTTCATAAAACAAGATCAGGGTTTATTCTAAATTTAAACATTCACTTGGCTAAACTGATTAGAAGATTTAAAAGGCAAAAATCTTATTTTTGACAGACTCAGTTTTCCAATTTTAACAGCTGAAGTATTATATTTTTTGAATGATTCAGACAGTTTATGAAATGTAACATGACTTTAAGTTTATAAGTTATTGTAGAATTTTCTGAAACCACAACATAGGTACCATCCTTCATGACTTTCCTGGTCTCTCATGGTCCCATAGCATTAAAAAGGCTTCAAAGGACAGGACCTGTCTGTGTTTTTTATTTATTTGCCAAGTGTAGAGTTTAAAATGGAAAGCAGAAAGATGGAAGCAGGGCAACTATTCAGTTTCTCTCAGAATAGCCAGGGGGCAAATTTGGAGCAGGGAAGGGGCCATGGGCTAGACTGTGCCTTGTAACTGCTGTTCTACGCAAAGAGAACATGTTCTTAGGCCTCACCACAGCCACCTACTTATCTGAACTCAGAATTTAGAGGCTCAAAATTAAGAACATAAGCTCATAGTTAAATCCAGCAAAATTTAGAAATATAGATAGGTCATAGTTCTATAATCCTTAAACATCTAAATTTTAATAATAGTTTAAAAACTAATTTTATTTATCAAATTATACCAAAGTTACCTGAACAGAAAAGCATTTAAGTTCTGTTCTATTTTTCTGATAAAATACTTGATGTGAGAATTTACTATTTTTCATAATCAATTAATTAGAGTTCTTTTGCATATTTTGTGAAATATCACAGGTGTGTGACATACAGACATATAGACAGAAGCAGAATTTTTATTTGCCAGGTTTTAAACATATATTTTTATTCAGACTTTTAATTTTGGAATTACCTAATTTATTTACCTTAGCAATTTACCTAGGTTTTAGTTATCATTTTAAGTTATTTTTCTGTTAACCATTTTACACCCTGTAAATATATATATATTCAATTACTGTTTTAAACTCAAATTATACCAAGAAAAAAACAAACTTATTATTTTAAACAGTGTAACAGCAATATCATTATAATAAATTCAAGGCTCCCTCAAAGGCCAAAGATGCTAAATCACCTAGGCTGTGTTGAAGTAAAATTTCATTGCTTTTTTTACTTACAGGTGGGTACCCATACTGAAACTAATCAGACAGACTATGCCCCAATGGGCTGTCATTGGGATTGAGGCCTGAGCTCCCATAATACATACCAGATGGAGAAATACCAAATTCCTCAAGAACAAAATCAGAACTGATAAGAACTGAAGTTCTCAGCATGCAACCATAATAAAGCAGGTGGACCTTCGTGATTAGTGATGATGTGTGTGAGAGCAGAGCCCCAAGACTTCCAGGAGAGCAGGACTGCTAGGAGCATTGGAGCACTGTTCCCCAGGTCTGCCTGTCCAGGCAACCTCCCAACAGCACTTTACGAAGCACTTACCGGCAGTCTAGCAGTCCCTTTGTGGTCACCAGAAATGTTACTGGATGAAGAGGGTCCAATGGCCTGTCACTGTTAGCCAATATGCAGAGATGGGAATAGGTGCACCAAACTTTATTTGTCAGAAGGCCTAGATTCTGGAGAACAGTGAGAGTAGCCTCTCCAAGACTGTTCTGTTCTTCCATTTCCAACATTATATTTTTATATATTTAAGTTCAAAGTGAAGACCATGTCAGCCTTTATCTTAAACAATAATCAGCAGAACCCGTGACTGATAAACAATAAACATTTCAATTCAAAAGTTAATCTTCTAAATCAATCCACCTAAACTACTCAAGATAGGCATCTTTAGGATGGGAGCAAAATTTACAAACAGTAAGAATGAGAGATGGGATGAAGCTCAAGCAGAACATAAACCAACCAGACCAGCTATGTCATGCCTCCCCTAGCCTGACAGATTGCATCTTATTATTACTATATGTGCTTTCAATGTGCTTTACAGCTTTTTGTTCTTGTTCTATTTTACTGTGTTTTGTTGGTTTTCCCAGTGATATGTTTTGATTCCTTTCTTATTTCCTTTTGGGTATCTACTATACTTTTTAGATTATTTTTCTTTCTTTCTTTCTTTTTTTTGAAACAGTCTCACTTTGTGGCCCTAGGTAGAATGCCATGGCGTCATAGCTCACAGCAACCTCAAACTCTTAAGCTCAAGAAATTCTTTTGCCTCAGCCTCCCAAGTAGCTGGGACTACAAGCCTCTGCCGCAATGCCCAGCTGTTCTTTGGGGGGTTTTTTGAGACAGAGGTTCACTATGTTACCCTCTGTAGAGTGCTGTGGTGTCATGGCAACCTCAAACTCCTGGGCTTAAGCGATTCTCTTGCCTCAGCTTCCCAATTGGGAGTACAGGCACTCACCATGCCTGGCTATTTTTTGTTACAGTTATCGTTGTTTAGCTGGCCTAGGCCAGGTTCAAACCCCCCGTCCTCCGTGTATGTGGGTGGTGCCATAACCACTGTGCTACAGGCCCCGAGCCTAGATTATTTTTCTTTTTTAGTTTTAAACCCTCAAAACATTGAGATGTGTATGTACTGCTGTATTTTCTTAGTGTTTACTATAGATACTACATAAAACTTCTGAAAGGTAAACTATTTCAAGTAGACAAAATCATTAATTGCATACAAACTCCCTGCCTTTTTATATCCTCAATTGCATTCTGTCTTATCTTTTTCTATTGTGTTTCCATAAACCCATATTTATGTTTAAGAGTTAATCTTTTCAAATCTATGGTAGAATTAAAACTATTTTGTTCACCATGATTATGATGCTACAGAATATATATGTACGCATATAATTGCATTTAATATAGAACTCTGTAATTCTATATATTCACATAACTATGGCTAATATTTTACTTTTGAATATGAAGAACTGAGTCTGTAGAAATTCATGTAAGAGATGCCTATTAGATATAAATTATTAAGCTTTCTTTTTTGGTCATTGAACCTTTTTATTTTGTAACTTTGATTGCTTGATTGAGACAGAGTAATTTGTGTCACCTTCTGTAGAGTGCCATAGCGTCATAGCTCACAATAACCTCGGACTCTTGGGTTTAAACAGTATTCTTGCCTCAACTTCCCAAGTAGCAGGGACACAGGCATCTCCCACAGTGGCTAGCTAATTTTTAGTGATGGGAATCTCACTTTTGTCAGGCTGATTCCCAGCTCCTGAGCTCAGGTGATTTACCTCCCTGGGCCTCCCATTGTGCTAGGATTATAGGCATGAGCCACTATGCCGGTCCTATTTTTTAGCTTATATATAAAGACAGTTTCATCAGAAAATATTTTGTTCTTGATAAATATTTTTTCATCATTTGGAATATATTATTCTACACCGTTCTCGTTTCTAAGAAGTTTTGCTAAAAAACCTATTGATCATTTTATAGGTATGCCCTTTAACATGCCATGTCACATTTCTCTTGCTGATTGAAAGATCCTGTTTATAACTTTAAAATTCTGATAATATAAGTCTTTTGTTTGGGGTTTCTTTTTGTTGTTCCTAGTTAAAGTAGGGGTTGAGCTTATTTTATATTCATGCTATTTTCTCCCTTAACTTTAGAAAGGTCTCAGATTTATTCAAGTAATCCTCCTGCTCATTTTTCTCTCTTCTCTCATTATAGAGCTTCTGTTATAAATATTTTGGCTTGATGATAATAAATCCCTAAATCTCTCTTCACTTTTCTTCTTTATTTTCTTTTTGCTTTATCAAGCTTTCTGAATTGTTTTTTCTGTCACATCAAGTCTGCTGTTGATCTTGTCTAATGAATTTTTAAATACAGTTATTTCATGTCTTAGCTCCATAATTTGTGGGGTTTTTATTAATTTTAATCTCCTTGTAAATAACTTCTTTTTAAAATTATTTTACCATTAAAATTTAAATCATTAGGCATATTAATGTCACATATACTCTGTTATAAATGTTTTTAAAAGCTATGTTTTACAATGCGATACCAATAAAACATAGCTGATATAGGTTATAAAGGTGATTATTTTCATTGTGTAAGAAATATCAGAATACTGTTATAGTGATAGAAAAATATCTTCTTTCTAATCATTCACATTCAGCAGTTGTGAAAACGCTCTCCATACACATCAGCTCTGAACAACTCCCTTCATGTCTGTTTCAAACCCTCTATGCCATCTATTGCTACTTAGATGATTGCACAGTTCCCCATACAAATGTGTACCACTTGGATCCTCAATAATAAGTCCGATGAGGCAGATAATGTAACTCTCAATCACAAAAACTTAAGATTCAGTATTGTGCAAATAAGCATGGAAACCAGACCTGCTGTAATCAGGACGAACAGACAACTCTAAAAAGAACACTGCTTGTGTAACACCTGCTGCATTTGTACGCACTGGCCTACATTCTCTGCCTCACCTCTGCTTCTCTGAAGTGCTGAAGTGTAATTACACTAGAAAGTGAGAGAACTGTGTTTAAGAAAACAAGGCTTTCCGATAAGAAATCTCCAACTATTTTCTATCTTATGTATTTTTATGTTCTTTCTTATAAAGAAGGAGTGCTTTGTGTGCAACACCTGCAAATAGCAATAAGTCTGCATTTACTCAAGCCCAATCATGGACATGAAGCAGACTACAATGGCAGTAGTAATTTCCAGGGTCGCGTTTGCAAAATCCAATATTTTGCTGTCTGTTTACATCATTGTAATCAGAAAAGAAATGTCCCAAAACTTTCTTTCCCATTCCACTTGAACTGATTCCCCACAATTTTGACAAACATCTCCTGTGACATGAGGTTGTCATCAGCCTGTGTGATCTCCAGCTCATTCAGCCTTGTCTTCATCTCACCTTTTTGGGTAGAGGCAGCAACTAGTTCATTTATAATTTCACAATTTCTCCCGACTGGCTCAGAAAGGTCAGATCTCTCACGAAGCTCTATTTGACCAGCTGCACATTGAACTAGCTCTTCCAGACCCACTCTTCCAGCTGCATCTGCCTCTCCACTCATCTGAAGTCTAAGTGCTGTATTTTATTTTATCTCTGCAGGGCTTCCACTGCCTGAGTTAATACTGGAGATATATGGCATGATTCTTGTGTCAATGTTCTGCCTTAACCCAGCTGTTTGCCAATTTGTACATGAGAGAACTTTGACATCATTATGAATCTGTTTTACTCTTCCCAGTGTCTTGAAAAAAATCCAGAGACCACTGTTCTCGGGTTCCTGCCACTCCCCATTCCGCTGCCTCATCTGCGTTGGTTTCTGATCCCACTCGGTGCTTTTCTCCTCTCTCCCAGTTCAGAGCCGAAGACCTCCAGGGGTGGACAGGTGCCACTTTCGGGCTCCCTGGTCCACTGACCCTGTCCAGAGAGTCTTCAAGGAACCTTTGTTTTTTTTTTTGAGACAGAGTTTCGCTTTGTCCCTTCTGGTAGAGTGCTGTCGGCGTCACAGCTCACAGCAACCTCAGACTCTAGAGCTTAAACGATTGCCTGGTTGGGACTACAGGCACCTGCCACAATGTCCGGCTCTTTTTTTTTTTTTTTTTTTTTTTTTTTTAGACGAGGTGTTGGTCTTGCTTATGCTGGTCTCGAACATGTGAGCTTAGGCAATCTACCCACCTTGGCCCTCCAGAATTCTGGGATTACAGGCACAAGCCACTATGCTCAAGAAACCTTTTTTATTGTTGTTCAGCCTCGTCTCCACACAGCTTGCCAGAGAGAGTGTTGCTGGATGGGGTCAAGGTCCTGCCTGTCCCATTGCTGATGCCTTTGGCAGCCCCAGAGGTCAGCACTGTGACCACTTCCCCAGTGCCCTTGGCCATAGCCCAGCATGTCCCAACCGCTGCAGCTGAGGTACCGCCACAGCCTTCCACCAAATAACTTCATTTTCTTTGCACATTGTTTTTCTCCTTTTATTTATATGTCAGTATTCCCATTAAGATGATATAACATCACTAACACTGATATTTTAAATACATTAAAATTACTTCCTAAATCTTTATGGTCACATTAATATTTTCTTCTTTCATTGTACTATCTTGCTTGGTTTCTTTGATTTATGTTCATTTATAATGAGATTGTAATCATTCAAAAACAGCTTACTATTTCATCCTTCAGAGAGGACTTTGTTCAGGGGATATTTTTTACCACACAGCCACCCCAGACATTCTGGGTACTTCTATCAACTGTTCGCAAAATATGTCTTCTGTGGAGTGCTCTCTTTGTTTTCCTACTGAAAAGGTTTGTCTATTTCTTATTAAAATCTCTTTATCTTTACCTTCCATAATAAATGCCACATATTCTGCAGCAGTAGTTATTCAACTTTATTTTCACTCAATTCAGCATTTCATTTAAACTATATCTGCATCTTTTTTCAGCACCACCTATTAAGGGAAGCAATAACCAGTCTTTTGAAAGCCCCAGAGAAACCCAGGACTTTGGGTATATGTTTGGATTATGTGTTCAACCAAATGTTTCTGAAGACCAGAGATTTTAAATTGAAGAGCATATTTATGAATTTCATCAATTTGATGAGTCCTTCATTAAAACTTTGTTATTCTTCCACCAGCCAGCATTACCTACACATGTCAAAATCTACACCTGGGATCAGAACGGTAAGATGTTTATCCAATCATCATTATCAGGGAATAAATAATTAGGAAAAATCTTACATATTCAAGAAAATTTTGATATCCTTTTTACAAAATTTTACACTAAATATTTAGGTGGCTGTGCTGATGAGAGAAATTATCAATGTAATAAACTTGAAAAAAACTTGGATGACATCTCATGCTCTATAAAATATCTAAAAGGTCAATATCCTGAGATCTAATACAAATATAAAAAATGGAAGAAAGAAAGTCTTTCATCAATGTTTAAAGCTTATTATCCATGATGATATCCATAACCAAGAGTATTTCTACACATGTATTGAGTGTGTGGAAGGTTTTCCCCAGTCAGGGAATTTATTTTATGGAAAAAACTCATACATGCCTTTAGTTAGTCATCCAATCTCAAAAATATAATAGTTTATAGTGGAGAAAACCCCTACAAATGTAAAGAATGTGGCAAAGCCTTTAACCATTTTTCAAATCTTAGAGAAAGAATCTCAGAGGAATTATACTGGAGAAAAGCCCTACAAATGTGAAGAATGTGGCAAAGCCTTTAGCCAGTGCTCAAAACTTCTACGACATCAGAGAATTCACACTGGAGAGAAACCCTACAAATGTGAAAAATGTGGCAAAGCCTTTAGCCAGTGCTCAACCCTTACACAACATCAGAGAATTCATACTGGAGAGAAACCCTACAAATGTGAAGAATGTGGTAAAGCCTTTAACCAGTGCTCACACCTTACACAACATCAGAGAATTCACACTGGAGTGAAACCCTACAAATGTGAAGAATGTGGCAAAGCCTTTAACTGGCGCTCAACCCTTACACAACATCAGATAACTCATACTGGAGAGAAACGCTACAAATGTGAAGAATGTGGTAAAGCCTTTAACCAGTGCTCAAGCCGTACACAACATCAGAGAATTCACACTGGAGTGAAACCCTACAAATGTGAAGAATGTGGCAAAGCTTTTAACCAGTGCTCAAAACTTATACAACATCAGAGAATTCACACTGGAGAGAAACCCTACAAATGTAAACAATGTGGCAAAGACTTTAGCCAGTGCTCCACCTTTATACGACATCGTAGAATTCATACTGGAGGGAAATCCTACAAATGTGAAGAATGTGGCAAAGCCTTTAACCATAGTTCAACCCTTGTACAGCACCGAAGAATTCATACTGGCGAGAAACCCTACAAATGTGAAGAATGTGGCAAGGCCTTTAGCTGGGGTTCAAAACTTACACAACATCAGAGAATTCACACTGGAGTGAAACCCTACAAATGTGAAGAATGTGGTAAAGACTTTAGCCAGTGCTCCACCTTTATACGACATCGAAGAATTCATAGTGGAGAGAAACCCTACAAATGCGAAGAATGCGGCATAGCCTTTCACTGTAGTTCAGCACTTGCACAGCACCAAAGAATTCATACTGGAGATAAACCCTATAAATGTGAAGAATGTGGCAAGGCCTTTAAATGGGGCTCAAAACTTACACAACATCAGAGAGTTCACACTGAAAAGAAACCCTACAAATGTGAAGAATGTACGAAAGCCTTTACCTCTCATTTTAGCTTTAATAGACATCAGAAAATTCATACTAAAGAAAAATAACACTAATGTGAAGAATTTGGCAAAGTCTTCACATTTTCTCAACATCAAAAACCATAATATTGAGAAATCCTAAAAATTTGAGGAATGTAGCAAAACTTATGTCTTTCAAGGCTTATTCGACATCAGAAAATACATACCACAAAGAAACCATAAATGTTCAAAGACTGGCATATTCTTAAGGGTTCAGGCTGTAGACAATATCAGGAAATTAATATGGAAGAGAAACCCTGCAAATGTAAAAAGTCTGAAAATTTGTACTACAGAAATGCTATAGATGTAATAATACAAGTGAAAAGAGTTTTATCCCAGATATAACTTGGATGTCACCGGAGAGTTCATACAAAGGCAAACATTTAACACAGTGCCATAAATATGTGGAATTATTTAATTAAAACCTAACTCTAAGTGCCCCAGCGGATTCACACAAGTAAAACCTAAAGAACATTTCCAGACTACATTAACTTCATGTATTCATTATAGAGAAAAATGTGAAGTCCAGATAATTTGGTTTCATTTTTTCAGAGAACAATAACTTTATCAGGTACAATTATTAATATATTTATGGATGCTTTGCATTGAAAATACTTAAAATTTTTCAAAAGTGGCAGGACTGTGGCTTACATCTATAATCCTACCACTGTGAGAGGAGGAGGCAGGTGGATTGCTTGAGCTTGGGTGTTCTGGAGCCTGAGCAAGAGTAAAACCTCCCTCTCTGCTAAAACAAAAAAAAAGCCGATCATTGTGATGGGTGCTTGTTGTCCCTGCTACTTGGGAGGCTGAGGCAAGAGGATTGCTTGAGCCCAAGAGTTTGAGGTAGCTGTGAACTTTGATGGTGTGGCACTCTAAAAAAATATTCAAAAGCAAATATTGATGCAGTTCAGTCCTCAGATTAGTTGATGGTATGGCTTTATTCTTAACATTTATATGAAACTATGTGATCTGTTGTTTCTGCCTCAGGGCTAAGAGTGGCCATTTAATGTTATGTAAATATGATTACTGTCAATTTTTCTATGGAAATTCAATGGCAAATATAAACTACATTAAGAAAATCTAAAGAAAAAAATTTGGGGGGAGGAGGTTTGAATCATAAAAGTATGCATGTAAGCACACACTGGGTAATTGAGACATTTTATCTCTGTATTAAAGAATAAAACTTACTATATTTTGAAAATGCATTATTTTACCACTTCTGTCTTGAGTAGGAAAAAACTGACGCTTTAGTTAAAATACTGACATATCTTTATGG
>CAUYPK010045804.1:0-22500 GCA_963574355.1 Loris lydekkerianus
CCCAACTATACCACAAGACTATGAGGAAAGGACCAAGGAAGGGGAAGGGAGGGGGGAGGTTTGGGTGGAGGGAGGGTGATGGGTTGGGCCACATCTATGGTGCATATTTTTATCTATAATAAAAAAAAAAATAAATTAATAGTAAAAAAAAAAAAAAAAAAAAAAAAGAGTTATTTCCGTATTGCTAACTAACATTTGCTTCTGTCAAAGTGATAACATTTTTGCTCAACTGTAGGGTGGTAAATGATTTCTTATTTTAATTTGTATTTTCCAACTAGTTATCACTACTTTTCAGAAATTTTGTGGATATTTCATTTTGCCCTTTAATCCAGAAAATTTTTAGAACTGTTATAAAGATTAGAATTGTTATGATATTTGTCACATAGAGTAAGGTGAAGGGAATTTCCCTCTTTTCTCATTTTCTTAAACTTTGAATAAAATAGCCGTCCTTGGGTAGGATTAAACGTCAAGGACTATAGGCTTAGAGGGGATTACTGGGGCATTGATTTTAAATGGCAGTGTCAAAGCCTTATTACTTAAAAATCTATTCAGAGTTTCCAATTTTTAGTTAATAATTAGCAAACTAATTTTTTGGATATAGTTCCATTTACTTATATTTTTAAATTAATATTACAAAATAATTATAATTTTAAAGCATACTTTATCTGTAGTTACTACTCATTTCATGTTTCATTTATTTGCGACGTCTCTTCTTTATTGATCAGTTTTGTTCAAGGTTTGTTGGTTTTATTAATATTTTCCAAAACCTGTCTTTCATGGGGTAACTTATAACACAACATTAAATAATCAACATTTTTCAATTCTTCAGCATGAGTTTAAACTATTTACAAATAATTGTGTATATTAATGGGCTACCAAAGGATGTCTTGATATGTGTTTATACCGTAGATTGATTAAATTGAACTAAATAACAAATCTATCCCCTTATACTTATCATTTTACTGTGGTTTTTACCACTTAAAATCTATTCTTTTGACAACTGTGAAATACACAGTGCATTACGTGTTACAGTTGCTGTTCTACCTGTGGATCATTAGAGTGTATTCCTACTAACTGCAGCTTTGTAGGCTTTGATCAACATTCCCCCTTTTCTTTTTTCCCCCCTCCTCCAGCCTTTCATAACCACCATTCTAATTTTATGTGTTCAACATTTCTTAGATTCCACATATAAATGAGATAATGTAGTATTTGTCTTTCCGTGCCTGGTTTGTTTCACTTAGCCTAATGTCATCTGGTTTTATCAATATCACAAATGGCAGGATTTTCTGCTTTTTGAACAGTGTCCCATTGTCTGTACACTACATTGTCTTTGTCCATTTCTTATGAGCACCAAGATTGCTTCTCTATGTCAGCTATTGCAAATACTGTTGCAATAAACATGAGTGCAGGTATCTCTTCAGCATATAGGTTTTTATTCCTTTGAATATATACCCAGAATTGGGATTGTGGGATGACATGGTAATTCTATTTTTAGTTTTCTGAGGAACTGCTGTAATATTTTCCATAGTGGCTGTATTAATGTACATTGCCACCAGTAGTGCACAAGGGTTCCTTTTTCTTTACGTCCTCAGAAATATTTATTTTTAGACAGTAGCCATTCTAACAGGTGTGAAGTCATATCCCATTGCAGTTTGAATAGGCATTTTCCTGATGATCAGTGTTGATGAACATTTCTCCACCCCCACCCCCACCCCATATATCTATTAATCATTTCTATGCCTTTGTTGGAGAAATGTGTATTAGGTCCTTTGTCTATTTCTTGATTACATTGTTTTCTTGCTATAGAATTGTTTGTCTGGTCTTTTTCCTGATCTTAGAAAAGGAAAACAATCATTTACCAAGATCTTTAAGGTTTTGTTGTTGGGTATGATATTAACTGTGGTCTTTTCGCATATGGCGTTAATTGTCTTGAGGTACATGCCTAATTTGCTGAGTTTTTATCATGAACTAATGTTCAATTTTATCAAATGCTTTCTGCATCTATTTAGATGTTCATGTGGTTTGTGTCCTTCATCCTGCTAATATTGCTTATCTTGTTTATTGATTTGTATTATTGAACCAATATTTCTTTCCAGGGACAAATCCTACTTGATCTTGGTAAATGATTGTTTCCATAGCTGTTGAATTTGGTTTTCTATTATTTTGTTGAGAACTTTTGCATTTATATTCCTCATGGGTACCATCCTAAAATTTTCTTTTCTTGTGGTGTCATTGTCTTGTATTAGTATGGGGGTACTGTTAGCTTTGTAAAATGTGTTTGGAAATATTCCTTCTTCAATGTTTTTTGGTAGGTTTTATGTCTCTAGAAATTTATCATCATTTTTGTTTTCCAATTTGTTAGCATAAAGTTGATAGTTGTCTCTTAGAATCCTTTGTATTTCTGTCTATCATAAATTATTTGTTTCTGATTTCAAGTCTTTTTTTTCCCCTTAGTCTAGCTAAAGGTTTGTTGATTTTTGTTTATCCTTATAATGAACAACTCTTAGTTTCATTGATCTTTTTATTGCCTTTCTAGTTCCTGTGTCCTTGGTATCTGCAGTGATCTCTATTATTTCTTTCCTATTAGTTTGTCCTTTTTTCTTAGTTCTTTGAGGTGTAATTGTTAGAAGTCAGGGGTTCGGTTCCTTAACCTCAGTTGATCTTGTTGGATTACTCAGCAAAAATAGGAAGTTCAACCTAGGCAGAGCAAGAAATAGAAAGCAAAAGTGCATAGAAACTGGAAGTAAAACTGGAGCAGCACAGGCACTGTGAACAGATAGCGAAAGTAATTTGCAAAAGCTTTAAGATAACAGGGACATTGTATTTAAGAGCAAAAAGAAAGCTTAGAGCTCTTCCAAAGAGAGTTGGAAGTGGGTCCTTCTCACAAATGAGAAGAGAGTGAGAGATGAAGATGCAAAGTCAGTATAGAGGTAGAAATACTCTCTCAAATTAAAAAAAAAAAAAAAAAAGAAAAAGAAAGAAATACTCTCTTTCGCTCTTTTTGAAATTGTTTGTAATTTTCCACTGGTCTCGCTGCACCTCTAACTATTATTGTTCTTTTCTATTGTTTACTGAATATTGCCCTTTTCTATTGATCCTTAGCTACCTAGGCTATCTCATACCCACATTCCTTTCCTTTTTTGAGAGGAAGGGTTGCTGAGTGGTGATACACCTGCTGAATGTTCTTGTGGGCCCTCCAGACTTCCTCGCTCAGCAGGCCAGGCTTTCCTCCCATTTCTCTAAAGTCCCTATCTCTGTCCCTTGTCAGTAATAATAAACTGTCTGATATTTTTATTTTTACTTTGATGTAGGCATTTATCATTATAGACTTCCCTCTCAAAACTGGTTTTGTTGCATCCCAGAAGTTTTCATATGTTGTGTGTATCTGTTAGGGTCATTTGGTCTAAAGTGCTGTTCAAGTTCCCTGCTTCCATATTGAATCTGGATGATCTATTCTTGATTAAAGTGCAATATTGAAGTTCACTAATACTAGTATATTACAGTATATCTCACTCTTCAGATTTTATTTATATTTGCTTTGCATACTTAGGTGCATATGTGGAGGATAAATACATTTTAAATGGTTACATTCTTTTGATAAAGTGACCTCTTTACCATAATGTGATGACCTTCTTTGTCTTTTTTTATAGCTTTAAGCCTTTCCAATCCATTTTTTTTTTTTTTTACCACCTGCATAATCCACAGTTCTTATTCATTTTGGTTGGGAAAGAGGTTGTAGATTACTTGTAATTATCCTACAGTCTTAAAAGAGAGAAACATGAATATGAACTCATCCAATGATTTTATTACATATTTTAGGTTACATAAAATAATTAAAGTGTTTTTGTTTATTTATTTATTTTATTTATTTTATTTATTTTTTTTGCAGTTTTTTGGCTGAGGCTAGGTTTGAACCTATCACCTCCGGTACATGGGACCGGGCAGGCGCCCTACTCTGAGCCACAGGTGCCACCCTTTGTTTATCTTTTTATAAACAAAAATAAATCATTATGTCCGATGAGGTCCAACATAGGATTAGAAAGGATTAACTTGAAGTGTACTTCGTCTTATATACGTATAGCCATCTCTGATGTCTTTTGGTTACCATTTTCCTGGAATATTTTCTTCTGTTTATTCTCAGTCCATATGTATCCTTAAGGCTAAGTTGAGTGTCTTACAGGCAGCATATTTTTAGATCCTTTCTTTCTCAATGTATATTAAACCACTCGGCTTCCTTTGATTAGATAATTTAATTCATTTACATTTAAAGTAATTATTGACGTGTGAATACCTACTACTGGCATTGTGTTGATTTTTTTTACTGTTTTGTGATTCTCTTGTTCTTCTCTTCCAATTTATATATATTTAGCTATATATTTACAAGTGAGTTTTATATATTTCTATGCTTTTGTATAGTTAGTTATCATTCTTACATTTCACCTGGAAGAACTCCTTTTAGCATTTCTTATAAGACTGGTCTCGTAATAATAAACACCTTTGGCTTTTGTCTGTCTTGAGATGTCTTTATCCTTCATTTCATATGAGGACAGCATAGGGCCATGTATAGTATTTTTTTATTTTTTTGCCTTTCATTTTTTGATTTTTTTTTTTTTTTTTTTAGCATTTTGAATATGTCATTCTATTTTCTTTTGGCTTGCAAGGTTTCTATTGAAGTCCATGAATAGCCTTGTGAGAGATTCTTAAGAAATGACATATGTCTTCTCCCTTTCTGCTTTTGAGATTTCCTTGTCTTTGATTTTTGACAATTTAGTTATAATGTGTCTCACAGTCTTTGAGTTGATCTTGCTGGGGATCTTTTGTGCTTTCTGAATTTGTATGTTCATATCCCTGCCAAGATTTGGGAAGTTTTCAGACAGTATTTATTTAAATAAGCTTTCTGCCCCTTTGTCTCTCTATTTACCTTCTGGAATACCTATAATTTATATAGTCATATTTTGATGATGTCCTGTAAGATTCTTATGCTTTCTTCACACTTCTTTGATATTTTTGTTTACCTAATTGACTAACTTCTTTTTCTCCTTCTTTTCTTTTACTTTTTCTCTTCTCTTCTTTTCTTTCTTTCTTTTCTTTTCTTTCTTTTTTTTTTTTTTGAAGCAGGGAGGAGTCAGAAAATTTATTTGAAATATACTTCAGTCACTAGGTTTACACCGAGCAAAAGTAACTTAATCATTATGAGGTTTATTTCTTCATCTTTAATTAGAGCATTTTTCTTTTACTTTCTTTTAATAATTTCAGAATATTACATTGCTACACCTATTTTGGTTACATAATTTGCTTTTGTACATCTTAAGTCAAGGTTATGAGTGTGCCCTTTACCCAGAATAAGTGCTTTGCACAGGTTAGGAGGGAATTTACCCTACCTGTACTCTCCCCTCCCACCTACTTAATTTCCTTTGAGTTGTGCTTCCATAGATGTACTTGAGAGTTGATTGACTATTTATAATTTAGTATTAAGTTATGTGTAGTGTTTGTTGTTTTCATTCTTGCAGTACTTCACTTAGGAAAATGATGTCCAGTTCCATCCAGGTTGTTACAAAAGAAAGTAAATCACTATAATTTTTATGACTGAAGAGTATTCCAGTGGTATACACATACCACAATTTATTAATCCATTCATGTATTGATGGCTGTTTCCACAACTTTGCAATTGTGAATTGTGCTACTATCAACATTTGAGTGCAGGTGTCTTTTTGGTAAAATGTCTTTTTTTCTTTTGGGAAGATACCTAGTAGTGGGATTGCTGGATCAAAAGAGAGGCCTTCTTTTAGTGCTTTAGGTAACTCCATACTGCTTTCCATAGGTTTTGTACTGGGTTGCTATCTGACCAACAGTGAATGCGTATTCCTTCTCTCATAGCCACACCAGCATCTGTTGCTTTGGAACTTTTGATATGAGCCATTCTCACTGGAATTAAGCAATAGATCATTGTGGTTTTGATTTGCATTTCCCTGGTGATTAGAGATGTTCAGCACTTTTTCATGTGTTTATAGGCCATTAGACTTTCTTCACTCAAAACGTTTCTGTTTATGTCCTTTGCCCCCTTTTCAATGAGGTTGTAGCAGGACTCCCAACTCTTATCCCTCACAAAAATTAATTCATGAAGGATAAAAGACTTAAACTAAGGTATGAGACTATAAGAATTCTAGAAGGAAGTGTTAGAAAAACTCTTATAGATTTTGGCCCAGGGAAGGAATTTATGAGGAAGATCCCAATGACAATAACAGCAACAACAAAAATAAACAAATGGGACTTGATCAAATTGAAAGTTTCTACACAGTCAAGGACACAATCAACAGAGTAAATAGACAACCTACAGAATGAGAAAAAATATTTACATGTTACATATCTGATAAAGGTCTGATAACCAGAATCTACAAAGAACTCAACCAAATCAGCAGTAAAAAGTCTAATTGCCTAATTTCAAATGACCTGAGTTTGCTAATTCTTTCTGCTATTGAAACTTTCCAATTAGGTTTTTGTTTTTTTTTTTTTCAGTTCTGTTATTATATTTTTCAGCTTCAGGATTTTGGTTTGTCTTTATTTATGGTTTTTTTTCTTTATGAAATTCTCATTTTATTCATTTGTTATTTTCTCTAATTTCATTTCGTTGTCTGTATCTTCTTGGATTTCAATGAGCTCCTTTAAGATAATTAGTCTGAATTATTTTTCAGGCTATTGGTATAATAGCTCTTCAACTCTGGGGTTGTTTGTTACAACCTTATTAATTTCCCTTGCTGGTGTCATGTTTACTTGATTATCTTTCATACATATAGCCTTGAGTTGGTTTCTGGGCATTGGAAGGAGAAAGCTTCTCTGGCAATCTCTATAGACTTGTTTTAGCAAGTTAAAAATCTTTTTCTGTTAGGTGTCTAGGCTAATGGAATTGTCTCTGGGATTTCAGTTTCATAGGACTCAATCTGGTTTATGTGACTGGTGTTGGGTCCACAGTGGAGATTATAGCTGGTGTGCCTATCTCCAAGGGCTTCATTAGGGATAGGTCTTGGGTAGTTCCCGGGCACCTTGGGAACTAGGACATTGGTCTATGGTTCTGCCTCAGGGTTTGCTGACAGCAAGTCTGTTTCTGGATGGACTTGTTAGTGTGGCTTCTTCTGGGTTCCTAGAAGGCTCCCATTAGATCTCTGGATGGGTTTCTGGGCTGCTCATATGACTCAGTCCAACAGAGTCTTTTTAGGGTTCATAGCCAAGACCAATATTTCCAGGTCAGTCTCCATGGTTATGGATAGGTGTGATTCCACCACTAGACGTGCATCCTTCCTGGTTCCCAGGTAGGCAGAACTGCTCATAGTCCATACACAAGGGCTAGTACAAAGATCCAGACTGTTTGAGGATCTTCTGTTGATACATAATTTAGCAAGGATACCATGGAAATAGAGATGGGTTTATTTCCCAGTGGGACCCCAGCTGGGCAGAACTGGTCTCATAGCTGAGAGGGAATGGAAATAAGCATCACACTAGTTCAGAATCTGCTCCAGAATCCATGTTGGCAAGCCTGACCTGGTAGGACTAGTGGTCAATGTTCCCAACCATATCCTGTGTGGAGAAGATTGCTCCTAGGCTGCAGCTGAGAGGGACTAGCTGGCAAGTGTGTCCTATTTGACAGATGGATATGCCTTCACAAGTTCTCAGTGCTGTTGAGATTGTTTCTGGATTATAGCCAAGAGGCCTCAAATTGAGCTTCAGGATCTGTTGTGAGATAAAGGTTGGCTAGTCCACTATGATGGCATAGATAGGCAAATCTCCTAGAAGTTTCTGTCTGGTGACATTATTCTCTGGTGGTAGCAGAGGTGATTTGGGGGTGAGAGAGGGTCTTTCGCTATCTATCATGTGACAGAAGCTAGAAATCTTGTCTAATGACTCAAATTGGCAAGTCTCCCAGGAGATCCCTGTACCTCCATAATATTCCTAGACTATATATAGTTTTTCATTCCCTTAATTTTAGGAATATCTTTTGAAAGTAGAATATACCTGGACTTAAAAATTATTTCCAAGCTGAGTGTTTCTATATTTTAACTAATGATTGTTTATTTTTTTTAATTATTTTAACACTTACTTTACAATTTCACTTATCAACCTTTTTCCTCTTTTTCCCCTCCTTCCATACTTTATATAGTTCTAAATATTTTAATTAATAACCTCCCATCCCTTGTTTGTTTGAGAGTTCTGCATTATAATTCTGTTTTTAACTTATAATTTTAACATATATGCTTTTGTATAAATCAACATCATATCCTTACAAGGGTGCCATCCTCTGCTTAAGTGTGGTTATGTTAGAATTGGCCTGTAACTCAAGAGGAGTCAATTAATAGTCTGAAGAAAAAAATAAATAAGAATTAGTCACTTTCTTTTTTTTAGCAGCCTGAACTATAAAGACCCTTGCTTAGCAATAAACAGAATCCTTGTGTAAGCACAAGCCAAAAAGACCTACATAGGAAACAGTGAGTTACTGGTTTGCCCGCAGGAACATAAGCCAAAGGTGAAGATACACAGTGTCAAGAGACAGAAAAAGTAGCTGACAAATAGTAATGGAATGGGATTGATAAACTTCTGAATCTGAGGAGATAGCTGGTAGTGTTATTTTGGGTGTTGAAAAACAAGCCAGTCCTCAGATTTTCTGAGGCCTGACTATTCTAAGTCTCTGGTGATTTTCAGAATCCTAGTTTAGGGGTGTTTTCTACATTGGCATGAGCTATAACCCAATGATTAAGATTTCTGTTGACTAGTTTTATACATATTATAAATTGAAATACACTTAACCTTTTCAAGATGTACCCAAATAATGACCAAGTATTTGCACAGTAAGAATTCTCTCAACTTAATTAGCTGTTGAGTTTCACACTGTAAGGCACCAAATAATTCTCATATAAATTTTAAACAGGCATTAAGCATGTCAACAGACTGTTGATATTTTTCAAGGCTAAGTTATACATCCAGATAAATCAAATTACTGCCATAGTTTATTGAATTCTTCAGTGCACCTAGAATATGGTGGAAATCTTAGAAAATTCTATGAGTACAGGTAGCAGTGTGGCAAAATTCTGGATGGCTGTTTAATTCCTGAATTACAATGTCCAAAAAAGAGAGAAACTGAATTTTAGAGGAATAAAAAGTCTATAATAATCATGTCTGGTTTTCAAAATATGCCTTTTAAAAATTGAATTATTACCTCCTGCTGTAATCTTCTACACTCTTTCTTAATCACTTATAGTTGTTTGATCAACACTGTCCTTTCATTGAAGGCCAGACTAACTGAATTCTTCTGAAGGAATCTGACAAGATTCCCTAAAGTGATAATTACCTCTCCTTCCTAGGTATTTTCACAGGACCCTTCAGATACCTTCACTACGGCATTTTTCATTGGCAGTCTAAACTCATTAGTTTTTGCATGTGTGTACCTTATACTAAATTGGGGCTTTTAAAATTTTGTATCTATAACAACTATAATGACACTCTCAAAGAACATATATTAGTAATATGGGTGTAACTAAAATAATAAATGGGTGTCATTTGATTTAATTGAGGCATTATTTTAAAAAAGAGTCAAAGGAATATTCTTTAACATTTGATAAGCAGGAAAAAAGAAGAATGACCCAATAAAATACACACCTCAACTAATGACAAATACTGACTCTAGATTTAAGCTGTGCCAAGTGAGATAATTGATACTTAGGTTAATCAAATATTTTCTTCTTGAAACAGGATATAAAAGTTGGGGATGTAATGGGATATAAAGGTAAAATTTAAGAAATCTAAGTTTTGAACATATCCTTGCCATATTTGTTTAATCTTGAAGTCAACATTATCCAAATGTTTACCAAATTGTGTCAAGATTATAAATACATTCAAATGTCAAAGTGTGTATCTTACCCCATCTCTTTTAATTCCACATAGGAATGATGCTGTTTAAAAAGCCTTTCTGTTTACATTTCTAAATGACTTCAGTACTTTAAAGACCAGTTACATAAATTGCTTTTAGGCTATAAAACTGTGCATTCCAGTTCAGGGATCATTGCTGGACATCTGCTTTATGATAGAAGGATGGGTTTATAGTATGATCAAATAATCTTACCTTTTCAAATATACAAATAAGAATGCCATTATAATGTCTTTGTTATTTCCTTTCTCTCCTATTTTGTTTTTCACTTTTTTGCTGTCTGTCTCTCAAATCAGCAAATCAAGTATACATAATTTCGTGACCACTTTCCTGAATGGATTTCCACCTTACCTGGGAATCAAAAGCATGAATATAACTTCAGCAGAATATATTTCATTTAACCACTGAAATTTACTTTATATGTGTTATATTTATTTTATATGTGTTTTATGTGTTACATTTCTAATTCATGTTATTTTTGGAAAACTTAGCATTTCAACTGTATGTTATAATTCTTTAATATTATTCCCATTAAAGATTTCTTGAATATAAATGGAAAAATTAATAAATTTCCTTAAAACTGAATTATCACTATCATATGTTTTCAAAGTTTATGAACATTTCTTTGGGTTACCTTATAGATGATAAATCACATTATATACAAAATTTAGTTTTTGTTTCCATCAGTTCAAATAATTATTGTATAAACAAAATGTGGATTCTTTACCTTTTACCTAATTGTAAACAAATATGTGAATTCTTTAGCTTCTACCTAATTATAAACAAATGTGGTGTTTGCCCTGGGACATTTCATGTAGAATAGTGGTCTCCAGTTCTATCCTAGTTGCTGCAAAAGACATTATTATTTCATTCTTCTTTATGTCTTCATAGTACTCCACACTGTGTGTGTATCAGATAATATATATATGTTGATGCTTTATTTTTCTCATGTTTATCCAATCATAAATTGGTGGGCACTTAGGGTGATTTCACATCCTTGCAATTGTGAACATTTGTGATAAACATAAAATGACTACTTTTCCTTTGGGTAGATACCCAGTAGTGAAATCGCTGGAAGGAATGATAAGTCTACATTTATTTCTTTGAGGAATTTCCATACTGTTTTCCATAGAAGTTGCACTAATTTGCAGTCCCACAGTTATAAACATTCCTTTCTGTTTCCATGCCAACATTTATTGTTTTTGGCCTTGTTAATAATGGCCATTCTGACAGGGATGAGGTGGTATTCATTGTGGTTTTATTTGACATTTCACTGATGGTTGATTATGTTAAGCATTTTTTCATGTTTATTGGCTATTTGTCTATCTTCTTTTGAAAAACTTCTGCTCATGTCTTTTGCCCACTTTTCGATGGGGTTGCTGATTTAAGTTCTCTGTAAATTCTGGATATTAGCACTTCGTGAGAAGTATAGTTTGAGAATATTTTCTCCCATTCTATAAGATGTCTATTCACTCTGTTGATTATTTCCTTCACCATGCAGAGGTTTTTAATTTATTTAAGATCCATTTATTTATTTTCATTGTTGTCGCATTTGCCTTTGAAATCTTAGTCATAAATTCTTTACCTTGGCTGGTGTCTAGATGAATTTTTTCTACATTTGCTTCTAGAAGTTTTACAGTTTCATGCCTTACATTTGTGTCTTTTCCACATCTTGAATTCTGTATATGGTGAAGGATAAAGGTCCTGTTTCATTCTTCTGCATGTGCTTATCCAGTTTCCCCAGTACCATATATTGAACACAGCCTCCCGTGTATCTTGTTGCCTATTTTGTTAAACATCAGTTGATCATAATTATATGATTTTATTTCTGGGGTCTCTATTTTGTTCCATCAGACTATGTCTCTAGTTTATACCAGTACCATGTTGTTTTGGTTATTATAGCTTCATAGTATAATTTGGAGTCTGATAATGTGATGCCTCCAGATTTGTTCTTTTACATAAAATCACCTTGCCTATCCAGGCTCTTTTCTGGTTCCACATGAAGTTTAGAATTACGTTTTTCTTGCTCTGTGAGATACAAGCTTGTTATTTTGATGGGAATTGTATTGAATCTGTATATCACATTGGGCAGTATAGACATTTTAATGATGTTGATTCTACCAATCCATGAGCAGGGATTTTTTCCATTTGTGTAATCTATGATTTTTTTCATCAGTGTTTTGTAGTTCTTGTAAAGATTGCTTACCTCTTTGGTTAGATATGTTCCTTAAGTATTTTATTTTCTTTGTACCTACTCTAAACAGTATTGAGTCCTTGATTTGATTCTCAGCTTGTCTATTATTTTAGTATGTAAAAAAACTACTGAATTTTTTTTGTCTATTAATTTTTGTAACCTGGAAACTTGCTGAATTTATTAATTCCTCGAGTCTTTTGGTAGATTGTTTATCTAGGAAGAACATCATATCATCAGCAAACAATGATAATCTGACTAACTCTTTCCCAATTTGGATATCTTTTCTTTCTTTGTTTTCCTTAATTGCTTAATTCCAAAACACTATGGTTTTGTTGTTGTTGTTGTTGTTGTTTGAGACAGAGTCTCATTTTATGCCCTCAGTAGAGTGCTGTAGCATCATAGCTCACAGCAACCCCCAAATCTTGGGCTCAAGCGATCCTCTTGCTTCAGCCTCCCAAGTAGCTAAGACTATAGGCGCCTGCCACAATGCCTGGCTATTTTTTTAGAGACAGGTTTTCACTTTAGCTCAGGATGGTCTCAAACTCCTGAGCTCAAGTGATCCACCCACCTCTGCCTCTCAGAATGTTAGGATTACAGGCGTAAGCCACCATGCCCAGGCTTGAGCTCTATGTTTAATAGAAGTGGTGACAGTTGATATCCTTGTTTTGTTCCAGTTTGTATAGGGATTGCTTTCAACTTTTCCTCATTTAGTATGATGTCAGTCCTATGTGGCTTTTATAATTTTGAGATACATTCCTTCTATGCCTAGTTTTTTGAGTATTTTTATCATGAAAAAGATAATGGATTTTGTCAAATAATTTTTCTGAATCTATTGAGATGATCACATGGTCTTTTACATAAGTTCTTTAAAGCATAATGTTAATAGTGTTATACTTACTAAATGAAGGATTCCAACTATATCACATGACTTAATTATTCAACTATTTGAATCATATTATATTAGCTAAAATTACAAAAATAGCAATTTATCCGTGAGCTAAATACTATTACATACTCTCTTATAAATTAGGAATCTGGGGATCAAAGAAAATAAATAACAATCGTTCATGATAACACATCTTGTGAGCGGCAGAACCAGGATTCAAACTTATTTGATCTTGCTCTAGAGCAACGTTGTTTGCTTATCATTATTATTTTATTAACTCAAAAGTTTCTTCAAACTCTATGAAACTTTAACAGATATTAATAAAAGTACTTTTAACTTCTCCTTTCAGCCCCTAAGGGTTAAGTTGGAGCACAGAAATATAAGCCCAGGTCCTTGGTAGTCCATTAAAGTGTTGCCAAAATACAGTTGATTTTCTTAACTTCACTTAGATATTTTTCATACTATTAAATGTATCCATTTAAAGTATAAAATTTGGTTTTATTATATCAATAGAGTTACACAAATTTCATCACAATCTAATTTTAGAACATTTTTTATTACCCCCCAAAGCAACCGTAAACTTAATAAGTCACTTTCATTTTTTCTTTCCACTCCTCCCAGCCCCAGGTAACCACGAACGTACTTTCTTTCTCTCTATAATTATACATTGAGGCCTTCTTATATAAATGAATCATACAATATGTAATGCCTTGGAAGTGGTTATATCACACATATATCATTGCTTCACTTTTATTTTCAAATATTTCATCTTACAGGTATACTACATTTCGGTTACTCATTCATCATTTGATGGAAATTTGGGGTGTATCCACTCTGACTTTTATGAACAATGCTATGTCCACTTGTGTACAAGTTTTTGTGTGGATATATATTTTCATTTCTCTTGGGTAGGATACATATATTCATTTCTCTTGGCAGATTATTCAGAGAATTTATGACTGTAAATCCAATTTCTTTGTTAGTAGTGGTGAAAAGAACAACTTCATAAGGAGGGAAAGCACTGAAAAACTTCTTCCTATACTTGACTTGATTTAGATGTCACATATAAAATCTGGAATGGTGTATGGAAAATAGAACTGTCTGTGTTCCAATGGTGGTATAATGGTTCAATTTTATTATCAAGGGAAGAATAGAATTCAAGAAGAAAAAGGCAAGTAGATTAAATGGCAACTTATTGCCCTACCCTTTTGACATGAACACTAACCTGGAGATATGATCTGAGCGGAGTCAGAAAGTTATGTTACTTTGGTTATATAATCCAACCAATATTAATAATATGAATTTAGAAAAAACTAAGGTATACTAAGATAAGAAACATAACATGACTGGTTCAGAATGAAAAATCAATATATGGGCCAGGGATACTGGCTTGCACTTGTAATCCTAGCACTCTGAGAGACTGAGATGGAAAAATTGTTGGAGTCAGAAGTTTGAGACCAGCCTGAGCAAGACAGAGACTCTGTCACTACTACAAATAGAA
The DNA here is from genome assembly GCA_963574355.1 of Loris lydekkerianus. Taxonomy (NCBI): domain Eukaryota; kingdom Metazoa; phylum Chordata; class Mammalia; order Primates; family Lorisidae; genus Loris; species Loris lydekkerianus. The sequence goes on from CAUYPK010045804.1 coordinate 14,495, forward strand.
AAATTAACTGGGCGTTGTTGGAGTCCTGGCTACTGTAGTCCTGGCTACTGGGGAAGCTGAGGCAGGAGGATCACTTGAACCCAGGAGGTTGAGGTTGCTGTGAGCTAGCCTGATACCATACCATTCTAGCCCAGAGAACAGAGTGAGACACCTCTCTCTCAATAAAAATGAAAAGAAGGAAAGAAGAAAAGAAGGAAGGAAGGAAGGAGAAAAGAGAGAGAGGAAAAGAAAGAAAGAAAATAGTTGTGACCCACAGTTTAATCTGAGAGACGACAGTTGGGAGAGGTCAGATCAGGTCTGGAGATCAGGTGCCACTTCTGCCCCTGCCTCTGCTTGTCCTGAGTTTTGGGGAAAGAACAATTTTGTCACCGCTCCAGATTATAGTTTCCTCTCCAAAATGAGACACTGGATTATAAAATTGTTAAATAGTCAAGTGGTGTGCTCACCAAGAAAATTTACAATAAAGTGTTTAGAATTTTAAATCAATATCCAGAATATCGAGTACTAAAAGATATCCCAAACAGACAATTCTGTTCTCTACTTTAATTTCACAAAATTTCTCTCTTTCCATAAAACTTTAGTATATAGTAAAACTATACACATTATATATTATTATGTGCTATATACACATATTTATATACACATATTTATATACACATATAAATACATGTATAAATACATGTAGTTAGTAATTAAGTTAAATTTGTTTTGCACCTCCTAAACACACAATCAGATTGTTAGAGCTAAACCAAATCTCAGCAATCATCTGTTGAATGTAACAATCATTTTAGAGACTGAAAACATTGATTACGACCTGTGCAAGGACACAGCCTCATGACAAGGGGTTCCAGGACTAGAACTAGAGTCCTTGGCTTTTTTCATAATGGCATTTTTCATAATGGTGCCTGTGAATCCTACTGTTCAAAGGTCTAAAGATGCAGTCCTGTGGTATCCTCCATGGCAGACAAAGAAGTTTACTGCTTCAAAAGAGAAACCCAAAATAATTTATCTTATTTATTTATTTTTTTAAGAGACTGGGTCTTGCTCTGTCACCCAGGCTGGGACACAGCGGCATAATCATAGCAACGTCAAACTCCTGGGCTCCAGCAATCCTCCTTCATAACAGTTGTCATAGTCTGTATTCACACGTTTACTTTTTATTTACATATATGTTATCTGTCTTCTAGGGAAATGTTAGTTCATTGGGCGGTAAGGACCCTGCTCATCTTTTTTATTGGGTACTATCAGGACTTAGCTTATCTCCTGGCCCCAAATCAGTAAGTATTTAGTGAATGAAAGAAATTAGCAACATTATACTAGCAAGAAGTGAGGAACCACATGATTTTCTGTGAATTTCTGAATCTTTGTATACATGAAAATTGACATCCAAATATTTCAGGTATTTGTATTTCAGCATGCAATAATATGTGTTCCTGTTGCTAACCTCTGACCTTAGTCATGCTGTAGTCAACTTACAATTCATATTATTAACAGAATGAACTGGTGGAACTTTCATGTTCAATGTACAAAGCATGTATTTGTTTAATGCTATGGGGCCAAGAACATAAGACTTGGAGTTAGGCAGGCCTGTATTAACATTAACTCTGCCACTCCAACCTGTGTGATCTTGGGTGAACAGATTCACCTCAGTGAATCTCCGGGTTTACCCATAAACATGCCAGATATGAGGTTTTGTATAAATACTGATATAAGAATACTCAATCTGTTGGTAAATTTCTTCACTTACTATAAGCAATCAGTATTAATATTATTAGGAAATTAATGATAATCAGCACTGAATAAAGTAGCTGTTTAACAAATGTTTTTGTTTTTATTACCAATCAGTGGCAGCCCCCATGATTTGCACCATATAGACAAAATGTGATCACGTTGAGATGGTGGTTTCAATGATTTTTGTGGCTTCAATGGGGACAATTTGCAGACTTTTAAGTTAATTTTATGGTGATATTTTAGTTGGAAGAGGGCAATGTAGACAAGATTCAACCTTTAGTGTTTTGCTTTTGAATTCAAAGTATATTTTCAGTAATGTTTGGAACATCCGTCACAAGTGCTCTGGAGTTATTTCCCCTGGGTGTTTACTCTCATTTCTGGCAGTGGTGATAATATTGTTAGTTGATCCTGAGATGTTGCAGGTGTTAGGGAAATACTCAGAAGCATGTGTGAGTCCTTGCTTTGTGAGTAAGGTTTGTACTGATAGTTATCTCACTACTTTCATTACTTGAAAATTTCCAGCAAAGTTTACAATATAGTATCTTGTCAAATTCTCTAAAGGAGAATCTTTTGAAGTATTTTTGGTCCCTGAAGCTTTCTGATCATTTACTAAGGAGATCGCTGACAGCTGACACACTGTTATTCTTCAGAGATCTTACTGAGCCTGATGAAAAGGAGTCACTTTTTTTCCTATTAGATGATGATAATGAAGGTTGGTTTGCTTGGGATGGTAGAAAGTCCTGCATTCGGGTGGAAATTTTCCATTTTCTGTTCTCTATCAACCCACTCACTTTTCATGCAGTTATTTCTACATAATAAATGGAACACCTATTGTAGGTCACAGTTCTTAGCTACAAACCATTATCATCATTATTATTTTAGAGTTGGGGGTCTCACTCCATCACCTGGGTTGGAGTGTAGTGGGAACAATCATAACTCACTGCAACCTCAAACTACTGAGCTCAAGCAATCTTCCCACCCGAGTCTCCTGAGTAGCAGTGAATATAGGTGCATTCCACCATGCTTGGATAATTTATTTTTTTATTTTCTTTATAAAAGAAGCACATTGAGAGACAGGGTCTTGCTATATTGCCCAAGCTGGACTTGAACTACTGGCCTCCAATGATCCTCCCACCTTAGACTCCCAGTGCTACAGAGAATTAAAACTTAGTGCAGTATGAAAATGACAATCATGGTATTTGTGATAGATGTTATAGGAGATGGAGGAAACTAGGAGATACCATGTTACCAGACTTCAGGCTATACTATAAATCTATAGTGATCAAAACAGCATGGTACTGGCACAAAAACAGAGAGGCAGATATATGGAACAGAATGAAGAACCAAGAGATGCATCCAGCCAGTTATCATCATTTGATCTTTAATAATCCTATCAAAAACATTCAATGGGGGAAAGATTCCCTGTTTAACAAATGGTGCTGGGAGAACTGGCTAGTGACCTGTAGAAGGCTGAAATTGGACCCTCACCTTTCACCACTAATAAAAATTGATTCCTACTGGATAATAGGTTTAAACTTAAGACATTAAGTTATAAAAATACTAGAAAAGAGAGGATGGTGCCTATGGCTCATGGAGTGGGGCACCGGCCTCATATACCAGGGTGGCGGGTTTGAGTCTGGCCCCACCAAACAAACAAACAAACAAATAAAAAAACACTAGAAGAGAGTGCAGGGAAAATGCTTGACAATATTGGCCTGGGAAAATATTTTATGAGGAAGACCCCTTGGCAATTGAAGCAGCACCAAAAATTTATTTCTGGGATCTGATAAAGCTGAAAAACTTCTGCACAGCCTAGAGCACAGTAAATAAAGCAAACCAACAGCTTTCAGAATGGGAGAAGATTTTTTGCAGGTTATGTTTCCGACAAAGGTTTGATAACTAGAATCCACAGAGAACTCAAATCAATCAGTAAGAACAAACAACCCCATTTCCTTGTGGCCAAGAGACTTGAACAGAAACTTCTCTGAAGATGACAGGCACATGGCCTACAAACACATGAAAAAATGCTTATCATCCTTAATCATCAGAGAAAGGCAAATCAAAACCACCTTGAGGTGTCACCTAACTCTAGTAAGATTAGCCCACATCACAAAATCCCAGAACTATAGATGTTAGCGTGGATACGAAGAGAAGGGAACACATCTACACTGCTGGTGGGATTGGAAACACAGACTTTTTGGAAAGAAGTTTGGAGAATTCTCAAGGAACTAAAAGTTGACCTACTGTTGGGTCCTGCAATTCCTCTACTAGGTGTCTACCCAGATAATCAAAAATCATTTTACAACAAGGACATTTGAACTAGAATGTTTATTGCAGTCCAATTCATAATTGCCAAGTCATGGAAGCAGCCCAAATGCCCATCAAACTATGACTGGATTAACACATTGTGGTACCATGGATTACTATACAGCCATAAAAAGGATGGAGACTTTACAGCTTTTATGTTTACCTGGATGGAACTGAAACACATTCTTTTTAGTAAAGTATCTCAAGAATGGAAAAGAAAAGTATCCAGTGTACTCAATACTATTATGAAACCAATATATTATCACCTACACATCCATATGAATAGTAAAACATAAGTATAGTCCAGAAAGAAGGAGGGGAAATGGTGAGAGCAGGGAGGGTATTTGGTGGGACCTCACCAATTGTGGGTAATGCAATGGTACATTTCAAAACTACTAAGAGTACAGTATAAATGTCTTACCACAACAAATAAGTGAGATGTTGATTATGTTGATCAGTCTGATTTAAGCATTCCACATTGTATATCGAATCAGCAGATTGTATCCCATAATTGTACAGTTATGATTTAATAAAAATACAAAACTGGGGTATAAGGGAAGAAGTCATATCTATCTGCATGGGGAGAGGATAGTTTCACGGAGGTTTGATTCACAAAGCAAAAAATGTCTGGAGTTCTCCATGTGAGGATGACAGCTAGAAGACCAGCTGTTTCTGAGGCTCCACCAGGTTCAGAGTCTAGAGGCAAACAAATCGAGATCTCAGGCACACCATGTTGGGTGCTGGAGCCAGGTAATACTGGCTAAAGAGTGTCAATTGTTCAAATTGCAGGAATTGAGCAAGCTGATTGATAAACATAACCATTATTAAATATCACACTATATAAACTTATAACTAAGTAAATCATATTTTGAAAGGTAATATTCAAAACTTAGAATTTCCAAATAATCTTACTACACTTTACTTTTAGGAATGCTTCGAAGGTTATTTCCATCTTATTAGAATGTTAGAAACATTATGTAATCCTGAGGTGCTGTGTGTCTCTTTCAAACTCATCATACAATGACAGCACGTTGATAGCTTGAAATCGACTGTGGTGGGACTATGTCTACCAGGAAAAATAGGTAAACCCTACCAATCAGGTTTTTATTAATTGTTTTGTTGATATTCTGTGCTTTACAAAGTGATGAAGTTATATTAAGAATATATATTAGACTTAAAAGTGTATTGTGTATAATTTATTCTGGGCAGCATAAAAAATTAAAATATTTTACCAATGTTTGAAAACTTTTATCCATTCAGTTAGTCATGTCATTGTCTAATGAGTGAATATTTCATCATTGTTCATCTTCAATTTCATCATATACATTAATGTAACTGGAAATATTACCATTTATATCAGAACTATAGTTCATCAACTGCTACCATAGTTTGGTTTCAGCATTCCAGACACAATAGTTCAACAAAAAATCAACAAAAGCAGTCTGTTGAAATCACTTGGCTATATGCAATTTATAAGAATGCTGCATATTTTATTATTACTTGTATTAATTCTTTAAGTCGGTAAAATATACTAAACTGATATATACGTATATATCACACATGTCTGTATATATATGCATATGTGTATATACAGGGTGTCCGTAAAATTCGTGTGCAATTTACTATGCAAACTATTTGAAATTGCACATGAACTTTATGGACTCTGTATTCATACACATACTCTTCCTCATGGTGAGCAGTCTGTTAAACATTCACAGCCAGTGTGCATATAGCTATTATTGTGCACAGCACGTCAGACAGTAAGTCCCGCTATAGTCAAGGGGAGCCAGTTAGTGATTTAGAGCAGAAAGTTACATGATAAGATCTGTGTTTTCAAAAGTCCCTTGAACAGAAATAAGGAATAAAGAGAAATAAAGAACTTAAAAAAATGATTTATTTAGTTAAGGTAATGAATATTGACGCCCTTTGGTTAAACAGGTGGAAAAAATGAGGGACGTATCCAAGAGACGTGTTCTTGTGGCAACTGTAAAAACACAGTTTACAGTTAGATTAGCTGTGGAAGGCAGGCAGTAGGAAGGTCATCCACAGATGAATGGCTCAGAAGAATAGTTGGAGAACAAAGTAAACAGGTAAGCTGAAATTTTTTTGCACAGTACAATTTCCTGGAGATGATTTTGGAGCTTAGTTTACCACCTAATTTCAAATACTCACACATTTAAACAGTTTTCCAGCACATCATCAGGACTCTAAATGACAGAACAGGGGATGGCCTCTGAGTTTACAAAGGATAAGAAAGGCACAAGTTATGACTGGATACATGACATGTTGCTATACCATAAAAAAAAAAAAAAAAAAAAAAAGAAACAAAATTCAAAATTCAAACCCTGGAATCATCCATGTTTGCTGGTAAGATGAGGAAGGGACTTGATAATGGAAACATAACAGAATTAAGATCAGAAGAGAGTCAGGAGAGTGTGGTGCTGCAGAAACAAACTTAGAAATGGCCTAATTGGAGGTATTAAATGCAGTGGACAAGACACAACAAAAGCAGATCGCAGAGGGTAGCAGGCGGAAATTGTATTGTCTGCCACGCCAACTGTAGGCGGTTTCTGTTTCAGTTATCAATTTCTACATAAACTACACCAGAGTACAGAGGCTGGAAATAGTTATGACTTTTCATTTCTCATGACTCTGAAGGCTGCCTGTGTTCAGGCTGGAGGTGCTTCAACTCTAATGGAATATGCTGGGAGGTCCAGAATTGCCTCACTAGCACGTTTGCGGTGTCACTTGTGGCTGAACGGTCTGGGGTAGCTGGGTCTCTTCTTTTCCCTATCTAGGTCTCTCCCTTTCCCTTTCCCATCTATCATCCATCCTCCAGGGACAGACTTCTTCAAATGGCAGACAGTCTCAAGAAAGCAAAGGAAACTACAAGGTATCTGAAAGTCTGGGCTCAGTCTCAGAACATTCTTTCTGCCACCTCGTATTATTGATCAAAGTAAATCACCAGCCCAGCTCAGGTTCAAGGGATGGGAACACACACCTCAGTGCTTGATGGAAGAAGTGGAATGAGTGAACAGGGATTGGAACAATTGTTGGTGACCATCTCTGTAGACAATTCACCTCGTAGTTTCTTCTTTTGTGCCGCTTAAATGCCTTTAAATATTGCACTTTTTTTATTTTAATTCAAGCACCTCCATAAGTACTATGACGCACTGCAGCTCCCATTTGTATATAATGAAAAAATACACCCTGTGTCTGTAATTCAGGAAGGAGATCCCACCCACATGCTGGTCTCTGCAGTGAGGGAAATGCATACCTACACCTAACAGCAAGCTTTGGATTAGGGTGTTGGGAAAAAGCCAAGGGAAAATGAGCACACTATAGATTCTTATCTATAAATCTGAAAAAACAAAACAAAACAAAACAAAAACCCAAAACAGAGCTTACTAACTTTCCCACTCAAGAGTGAGTCTTAGTATAAATGTCCAAACTGCCTCTTTCCACTTCTTTGTTTCAGCACCCAGACATCTTTAGATCACTTGTAGCCATGAGGCATCAAATAACATGAAAAGGGGAGGGGGATTTTTTTGTATTAACAACAGGCTCTTTGTCCACTGAATGTGCAAGAGCCATACCTTAACATGCAGAGGAATATTGTAAACAGGGAAACCTTTTGCAAGATAAGCTTTCAGGAAATATCTTGGCCTCTTTACATCTCTACGGCATGTTACTTAGTCTTGTTTGAGTGGATGACTCTTCTTTCCCACCACATGTAAAGAGATGGCCAGAATTTTATGTCTTTATTCATGGGCTTTTAAAGTAAGCTCTAATGCTCTTGTTAGATAACTTAATGCAATGCTTTATTTTACCTTTTTTTTTTTTTTTTTTTTTTTGCTTTCAAATATACATAGGCCAATTTAAGCCTTTTAGAATTATTTCCTAGAATTAACTAACTAGTCCATAATACAAGTGTTTATATTCCTTTTGTAGTCATAGAAGCACTACAT